>JZKD02S1783795.1:316201-339829 GCA_000966675.3 Picea glauca | reverse complement strand
AACTCTTATACTATTGTTCATTTCTCATTGGATATAATTGAATGGTTTAAGTATAATTTGAAAAAGGTTTTAAATTGTACTTGATACTGATTCACCCCCCTCTCGGTATCAACAGGGAGTATAGAATAATGTCAGCTCCAATACCTTCATTTGAGCATGATCCATCGAAATGCATGTGCCATATGTCATCATTGAAATCAATTGGTTCAAGGATAGTGTCACCCTCATCAACAAAGATAGATTATACTCTCAAATATTCCTCAAGATAGTTAACTTTAGGTTGGGGAACACTCTCTATGTATGGTGAAATTCTTCCTTCCCTTAGGTGTTGGGTATGTGTTATATTCTTTGCATGTGTGTGTGTGTGGGTGCATCAGATACGACGACTGCGTCTGACGATCCCTTCACCTAGGGCGTTGTCGTGTGCGTCGGGCGCTTTCCTAGGGGGGTCCCAGGGGGGGGGCAGGTATGCCCCCCCTGGTTACGTGGAGCGTTCGGCACCGGGCGGTAGCCCGGGGCCGACGGGGTTCGGGGCAGTGCCCCGAGTACGCGCAGCGTTTGGCACCGGGCGTAGCCCGGGGCAGCTCCTTGAGTACGCACAGCGTTCGGCACCGGGCGTAGCCCGGGGCCGATGGGGTTTGGAGCAACGGCTATTTTTTAGCGGATTTTGCTATTTTTAGATGATTTGTAAATTAATCCCGAATTAAGGCATTAGGGTTTTGGTATCTACAGAATACCTAAAAACATTGTATATATTGTATGGAGAATGGTGAAATTCGATATAATGAAAAAGAAAGGTTTTCCCGATTGAGGGTTTCCGGTAAAGATCTCTGTGTATTCTGTGTATGAGCCATTGATTAATTTCTGTATTGCTTAAGAATATATATGCATTGCTTTACTTCGCAGGTTTAAAACTTACATTAGGACTATAATGTTCTTCCTATTTCTAGGGACAGATAGATGTGTTCCTTCAAGCAAAATATATCCACTCGTTAAAGCTTGCCAGTCTCTTCCTAAAATAATCGAATAATTACTTGCTGGCATATCAATTACTTGGATATTGAGGGTTGTTCTTATTTCAGGATGTGTGCACAAAAATAAGGTTACATCTTTGATTTCACCTATAGTTGATTGTTGTAGACTATTATAATAGAGCATGCTTCTGGAGTTTTTATTAATGCATGATAAGCTAAGATATTCCATTATAATTTTTAACATTACACTTGGACCAGACCCGCCATCAATTAAGAAACAATGAGATATTTTATCCATGATATTTATAGAAATATAAAAAGGGGGATTTTTTACAGGCTTCCTAAAGTTATTTACACCTATCTTATTTACAGTTGGATCCTCTTTTTTTGACTCTTCAAAAAGATTTTCTATAGCAGAAATTTTACCTTCCATAAAATTCTCAAGATGCTTTTGTTGTTCAGGGAAGGAAACCATGTCCAAAAGAGTAGCATCGGCCTTGATATTAGACAATTGATTAAGGATGTTGTATTTAGAAGAGGGAAGAGAGGAAGACATTCCTTGACTTTTCGGAATTCTGACATCTTGTGTATTAGTGCTCTAAGAAGATGAACTCGGGGAAGAAGAAGTGTGAGGAGGGTCATATTTTCCCTTGGTGGTGTAAGATTTGTTCCTACTATTTATTATCATTACATCCTCAGGATCGGCCCAATATAGAACAACGATAGTGGTTTCGGGCTTCTTTCCAAATATTTTATCTCTATCATCTCTCTTAACTTCACAAGTACTTTCTTCATGATTTTCTTCGCAGAAGTTACACCAACTGTGAGGCATAATGGTCTTTGGCTTAAAAGTATTTTAGTTTGTATTCCTAAAAGGCACTGAGGAGGAGAAATATTCCCCAGGAGTAAGTGAGGGAACATTCCCCTTTTTTTCATAGGCTATCATCTGATTGTTCATATCTTGCACAAGTTGTAGGAGGGAAAACATATATTTTTGTTTGATTGAGTCTCCTTTAGGGAGACCTGTTCTTTCAAGTTTCTCTTCGTACTCCAGGAAAGTGTGAAGAGTGGAGCCAATATTGTCAATAGCCTTTTCTTTGAGCCTATGACAATAAGGAGAAGGTAATGCATTATAATAATGCATGAAAGCGGCTTGATTTTGGGGGAGGATTAGTTCAGGGATCTGATTATATAATTTGGTGAAACGAAGGTTAAAAGACTTAATAGTCCCATCGTCTTTGTAAGAAATATTGTTATATTCCCTTAATTGTTCATCTAGGCTCCCAAATTGTCCATAAGTGGACTTGAACCAATAAACCAACTCTTCCCAAGTGGAAAGAAGTTTTGGAGGGAGATCGAAAAAATCTATTGTCACTTTCCCTTCAAGGGAGTTGACAAATAATCACATGCATGTATCATTATCGTTAGCACTGATATTATGACAAGCATTAGAAAATTCCACTAGGTGTTTGTTTGTAGAAACATTATTATTCCCAAAGAACTTAGGAAGAATTTCCTTAAACTTTAGTAATGGGTGAGTAGCGAGTGCCAGATTCAAGGGATAAGACACATGCCATGGAGTGGTCATAGCATCTTATTCGAACTGGAAAAGATCATATTTATTTAACACTTTAGTAGGATTGGTAGTGAATTGGATAGGGATCTTATGGCTGTATATACTACCAATACATAATGAAGCATAAGGTTGGGAGGAGGAAGCACCTCTGGTTCCACTACCACTACCTGCATATGTCATGTTGAAAGTAATAGGTATAGGAAATGAAGGTGAACTAGAAGAATCAGGAAAAGTTCTCCTGAGAGTACTTTCATGGGTTGACAAAACAATTTTCCTCCTTCCTATTTCAAAAATAGGAGTAGCTTCAGAGAACAATCCTCTTCGAGAGAGATGCGAGGATTTAAGGACATGAAAGAAAAACCAAGTACTTAGAAAAGAGATCTCTTTCAACTACTTCCCAAGAGCATTCAAGTTCAGCTTGAGTATTAGTAGTTTCTAAAATAGTGTTGAGCAAGGTTAAGGCAATGCTAGTTTGGTCGTTAAGACCGTTTCCAATATTGGGTTGTCTTGTAACCGGTGATGGCATGGAAAGATCAGTCAAGGATTATGTAAATAAAAGAGAAAGAATTAAAGGTAATCGTAAATACAGTCAACCAGAGAGATATGGAAGATCTTCCTGGTATGGTTGCCAAATAAATGTTGAGGGAAAGGTATTGAAAAGCTTACTCAATCATTTTCATATCTTGTCGGGCTAAGACAAGATAGTTGGGAATTTTACCCAGGGTTTATAGCCTCAAAAAAAAAAAAAAAAATTCTTAATCCACGAGTATTAATTATGGAGGACCAAGGCTGGTTTTTATGTATTGTATATGTCGATGTAAAAGAAGTAAACTTTAAACAAAGTTATATGAATGTGTACAAAAAAGATACAATTGTATATATGGAGATCAAAACAAAAGAATGAACCAAGTCATTAAAACATATGTTTGAGACTTGAAACAACGATCAGATTTTCATTTATTTCATTCTGAGATACAAAACTAAGTTCTCTCTACAAACCCCTGCGAGGGTAAGGACCAAAATCAAATTTAGAAGCCTTTGATGGGCACCATACAAAAAGACTTGGGAAATCAAGAAGAAAACCGAAGCTAAATATCTGGATCATCTTGTTACAAAATTTTGTCACTTGACTCTGCAAGATATTCTTTATCAGTCATGAAACTCAACTCATGTACAAACAAAAATACACATACTATCAAAGATAAAGCATACACCTTTAAAACAAGTTGTTGAAATATGTGATTCGTTTTTTGAATCATGTTGCCTTCAATAAGACCCTGTTGTCATCAAGGGGATAAAGCTTTCTAGTAAACTTGGAATGAATGAAAGTTGAAAGTTTCTCACTAGTATAGGGAAAACCTTATGGTTGTAGTTCTCTTACTCTTCTCTCCTCGTTTTGTCTCTTCATTTTATTGAGGTGTTATGTGTCCTCAATAAGTTATGGTAGTTGAACTACCTTTATTTAGTTAATTCAAATTAACTTAACTAATTAGTTTGAGACAACTTGATAATAATAATATATAGATAAGGGTCTGAAATAGTAACTTAATAGGTGGGACCCCTTGTGACTCCCATTTATTTCCTTTTATAAAAATAAATATCCAAATCATTTAATTCAAAGCATCTCCTTTTAACTCTCACTTCATATATATATACTCAATAATAAATGTCAGCGAAATGTAATATAATCATGTCCCCAAAAAAATAGCATCATATCCAAGTTGTCCAATCAAAATGCTCAAATAAATGCTCTTGTCCAAAAATTTATCAAAAATAAAAATATTGTCTTCAAGATAAAAAAAATAAAAAATAGCCTCCATTATCAAAATCCATATTCACTATGTGTGGCATTGGGCCTCTTCTCACTATTGTCTCCTTTAGATTTCTTTTTGGCATCCTTTGACTGCTAGAACCTTGAGGTCGAATGGCACCAATAACATGAGAACAGTCATACTTAAGATGAATGTGAGAGGATATTTCTTTAGCAGAGTCCTTGGATGAGCTAGAGTGAGTGGTTATTTATTTTCCCTTGTCCTTCACGGGCTCGGGGACATATGTTTTTAATCTTTTACTAGCATGTGATGACTACACAAGTGAGAGGGAAAGATCAGCTTGGAAAATTTGGTTTTTTGGTGGTGGGGTGGCAATGGTAATGATGCAATGGGCCAACCATGGTGGTGAACAATAGGTTGGTGGACAATATTCAGGTTGCATCGACACATGAGGAGGGATTGAAATAACAGGAATATTTTGATGTTCTTGGAAAGGAGGTATTTCTTATTGGGGTGGAAGATTACTTGACCTACTATGTTAAAGAAACAAACTTGAAAAAGGTGGTTCAACTCTTGGGGGTCAGCATCGAAATGTATAGAGAACCGAGGTCTTGTATGACCTCTGTGCCAATTCCCCCTGCCTATGTTAACTCTACCATTACTGCCCCTACTGAAAAATCTCATCCTGTAGCAATATTCAATGAGTCATGAAAAATTCTTAATAATCCATACATGAAACTCCACTTAAATAAAATCAAGAGTTGGCTCTATTATTTACTACAAGACACATGCAATCCATCCATAAAACTTTCATTAATTAATTTCCATACGAACAGGGGTTGATAGGGTCATTGGGAGTATGGGGGGTTTGTATTGTGCGTAAAATGATATAATCGGGGGATAAAATACATGGATATTGTTAAAGAATCATAAAAAAAATCAAATTGTGTATATAACCATCTCACTAAACACTAATCCTCCATATCTATTTCTTATATTTTCAAACAATTTTTCCTAAAAATTGAGTAATAATAGAACAAGGAGTGTATAAGTGTAAGTGGGATAATGAGGGGGGTGTAGTGATCCAGGTGGATATCGGTGGCCACCCACCTTTTTTGACTGGCTCAAAACAGTTTTCTGGCAATTTTGGCAATTTACTATTTTTAGCAGTTTTTAACTTCCAGGACCATTTTGAGGGCCCAAATGAAGGATTTTTTATATAAAGGTTCTCAATGATATCCAAAGGTGTGATTGAGCCCCCAAAATTAATCTCCTTGACAATACCTTTCCAACGAGCTATCACACGCCTAAAACGGAGATCATATGCAAACGTTACGACCCGGGGAAGTTGATGTACTCACTTACCCAAACGGGGCCCACATGACTTTTGGCGCTTCATATCCTAGGGTTAGGTTTTTGGATGTCTAGGGTTTTGGGCATTCCTGTTTATTGTAAAAAGGCCATCAGAGCCTCATTGTAACCATCTTCTTGCGAATGCGAGTAGCCGTCACATCTCTTCTCAAAGATAAGTTGTCACATCTCTTCTCAAAGATAAGCTGCCACCATTCTAGCAAGTCTTTCACTCTATATTTTTAAAGTCTCTATACATTTATTTCATTAATATAAATCATGTATTACTATATATCTGTGTTCATGGTTTCATCTTCGATACATTTCTGTTATATTATTGAATATCTACGATATCTTTGTGCATTTCTTTATTATATCTCTGCTCGCATTTCGTGCCAAAAATAATCTGGATCAGTAGTATCAGAGCAGGCTACTCTTGATCATTTTTTTTAGTGCATGTCCCCGACGAGGTCCGAGCATAGACAGTTGGGTCTCGAGATCATCTATCTTGAATACAATCGCTCTCACACACCCAAGAAACCCTCAATGGTGGAAGAAAAGAAAAATGACGGAGCAGACGATCCTATCAATATGTTTCTTGAGCAAGCTCTCATGCAACAGAGGGATGAAATGATGGAGAATTTTTCCCACATCCTTCAACACCTACTGATAACAGCAGGTGCATCTTCATCAAGTGGCCACTTTGGAGGCACCTCGCCTTTCAAGGTACAAGTTAATTTTTATATTCCTGTATTTGAAGGACAGATAGATGCAGAAGCCCTAGAAAAATGGTTAACTCTGCTAGAAGGTTATTTCTCTATTCACAATTTTTCCGACAAAGAAAATATCACCTCCACACTCCTTAAAGCTCTCCCTCATGTCAAACATTGGTGGGAAACTTACTGCGAGCAAAGTTCCACAGAGGAGTCTGGAATATACGGGGCCGATCCCACTTGCGATTTTTTTGTGGATGCAGTAAAGGAACAGTATTACCCTGTAGGAAACTATGAGGACCAGTACATGAGATGGACCACACTACGGCAAGAGAGGGGCCAAGCAGTTTCAGAGTTCACCAATACCTTCCATACATTGCACACCAAGCTGGGTATCAAAGACTCCGAGCAACAATTGGTTCTGAAATATCGTGGGGCTCTACACARATACATCCAGACTGAAATGGATTTTCTGGACATCTCATCACTCAGTGTTGCTTATCGATATGTTGTTAAAATCGAGCAGAAATTTAAGCACCAGAACAAATAGGAGTACGGGTCTGCAAGTCCGCAACAACCGAAGTATGACAAAGATGGCCCTAACAAATAGTTTCCCGAAAACCAGTCCAAGACACAGGAAAAGAAGGGTCATGGGAAGACAAATAAGGACACCAGAAAATGGTGCAAGTTCCAGAAAATCCCCTGGCACAACACCAATGAATGTCACTCAAAAAATTCATTGGTGGCTGAGATCAAAGACAAAGACCCGAACCCTAATTCAGAATCTGATTCTGAAAATAATGGTAAAGGATAGATCATTGACGCGGACCCCACTGCTATTGTCGCGACCATAGCAATTCAACCAAAAGAACCAACAAATCCTTAAGAGGGGGAGTGCCTTTTTCATTCACAGATGTGGGTGAAGCGGACCATGCTGCATTTTATTGTTGATAGCGGAAGCCAGAAGAACCTCATCTCAGCAAAGGTCATCAAACAGGTTGGGATTTTCGACAACACCACACTTGTAGCCATACAACATCGGGTGGATTCGCCAAGGAAGAGATCTTCGTGTCATCCAACAATGTCGATTTTCATACGGCATCCAACCCTTGAAGGATGAGGTATTATGTGATGTTGCCCCACTGTATGTCTGTGATGTTCTCTTGGGACAACCATATATGTGAAAGCTCCATGTTGTTTATGAGTCTCGACCACGCAGTTTCATTGTTTCTCTAGGGGGTCATCTCTACAGAATACCAGAGGTAGTTCCAACTACTGTTCCACCTAAAAAGTGCCGCAAGGTAGTATCTCATACTGCAAAATTTATCTTCTTCACAATCTATTCAAAAGGAGAACAGAGGGACACTACAAACACTATAGACTTGCCCCAAGCACCTTCTATCAAACCGAAGCAAGTCGAAAAGGTTGCAAAAAAGTGCAAAGATTCCTTCTACACATTGTCCTCTCATGTAGCCCAACTTGTTGAATGGACTCAGCCTCAACAGATTCGTGACAAACTTCCATAAACTGAACAACGCCACGTCTCGAGCAAGGCAACCAGCTCACCAAGATGCAGATTCAGCAAAGGATTTTCCCTCTCCCATGAGAAATCATTGCAATCGATACCATTGCTTCCTAAGGAGGGAGGATTGATCCAGGTGGATATCAGTGGCAACCCACCTTTTTCGACTGGCTCAAAACAGTTTTCTGGCAATTTTGGCAATTTACTATTTTTACCAGTTTTTAAATTTCAGGGCCATTTTGAGGGCCCAAATGAAGGTTTTTCGAGATCAAGGTTCTCAATGATAGTTGAAGGCATGATTTATCCCCCAAAATTAATCTCCTCAACAATACCTTTCCAACGAGCTATCACACGCCTAAAATGGAGATCGTATGCAAAAGTTACGACCCCGGGAAGTTGATGTACTCACTTACCCAAACGGGGCCCACATGACTTTTGGCGCTTCATCTCCTAGGGTTAGGTTTTTGGATGTCTAGGGTTTTTGGAATTCTTGTTTATTGTAAAAATGACTTCAGAGCCTCATTTTAACCATCTTCTTGCGAATGCAAGTAGTCGTCACATCTCTTCTCAGAGATAAGATGCCACCATTCTAGTGAGTCTTTCACTCTGTATTTTTACAGTCTCTGTATATTTATTTCATTAATAGAAATCATGTATTACTATATATCTATGTTTATGGTTGCATATCTGATACATTTTTGTTATATTATTGGATATATTCCATATCTCTCTACATTTCTTTATTATATCTCCGCTCGCATTTCATGCTGAAAATAATTTGGATCAGTGGTATCAGAGCAGGCTGCTCTTGATTGTTTTTTTCAGTGCATGTCCCTGGAGAGGTCCAAGTATATCAATTTGGGTCTCGATATTTTCTCTCTTGAAGACAATCTCTCTCACACATCCAAGAAACCCTCAATGGTGGAAGAAAAGAAAAACGACGGAGCAGATGATCCTATCAATCTGTTGCTTGAGCAAGCTCTCACGCGACAGAGGGACGAAATGATGGAAAATTTTTCCCACATCCTTCAATGCCTACCGATAACAGTAGGCGCATATTCATCAAGTGGCCACTTTGGAGGCACCTCGCCTTTCAAGGTACAAGTTAATTTTGGTATTCCTGTATTTGAAGGACAGATAGATGCAGAAACCCTAGAAAAATGGTTAACACTGCTAGAAGGTTATTTCTCTGTTCACAATTTTTCCGACAAAGAAAAGATCACCTTCTCACTCCTTAAAGCTATCCCTCATGTCAAACATTGGTGGTAAACTTACTGAGAGCAAAGGTCCACAGAGGATTCTGGAATATACAGGGTCGATCCCACTTGGGATTTTTTTGTGGATGCGTTAAAGGAACAGTATTACCATGTAGGCAACTATGAGGACCAGTACATGAGATGGACCACACTGCGGAAAGAGAGGGGCCAAGAAGTTCTGAAGTTTACCAATACCTTCCATACCTTGCACACCAAGCTGTGTATCAAAGACTCCAAGTGACATTTGGTTCTGAAATACCGTGGGGCTCTACAAAGATACATCCAAACTGAAATGCATTTTCTGGACATCTCATCACTCGATGTTGCTTATCGATATGCTGTTAAAATTGAGCAAAAAATTAAGCACCAGAACAAACAGGAGTTTGGGTCTGCAAATCCGCAACAACCGAAGTATGAAAAAGACGGCCCTAACAAACAGTCTCCCAAAAACCAGTCCAAGACATAGGAAAAGAAGGGTCACGGGAAGACAAAGAAGGACACCGGAAAATGGTGTGAGTTCCACAAAGCCCTTGGCACAACACCGATGAATGTCTCTCAAAATAGTCATTGGTGGCCTAGATCAAAGACAAAGACCCAAACCCTGATTCATAATCTAATTCTGAAAATAATGGTAAAGGAAGGATCATTGACGTGTACACCACTGCTATTGTCGCGACCACAGCAATTCAACCAGAAGAACCAATGGATCCTGAAGAGGGGGAGCGCCTTTTTCATTCACATATGTGGGTGAAGGTGACCCCGCTGCATTTTATTATTGATAGTGGAATCCAAAAGAACCTCATCTCAACAGAGGTCGTCAAACAGTTGAGATTGTCGACAACACCACACTCTTAGTCATACAACATCGGGTGGCTTCTCCAAGGACGAGATCTTTGTGTCATCCAACAATTTCAATTGTCATACGGCATCCAACCATTCAAGGATGAGGTGTTATGTGATGTTGCCCCACTGGATGTCTATGATGTTCTCTTGGGCCAACCATATATGTGGAAGCGCCATGATGTTTATGAGTTTCGACCCCGTAGTTTCATTGTTTCTCTGGGGGTTCATCTCTATAGAATACAAAAGATAGTTCCAACTATTGTTCCACCTAAAAAGCGCCACAAGGTAGTATCTCATACTGCAAAATTTAGCTTCTTCACAATCTGTTCAAAAGGAAAACAGAAAGACACTACAACCACTACAGCCTCGCCCCAAGCACCTTCTATCAAACAAAAGCAAGTCGACAAGGTTTCAACAAAGTGAAAAGATTCCTACTGCACATCATCCTCTCATGTAGCCTAACTTGTTGAATGGCCTTAGCCTCAACAGGTCCATGACAAACTTCCACAAACTGAGCAGCGCGACGTCTCCAGCAAGGCAAGCAGCTCACCAAGATGCAGATTCGGCAAACGCTTTTCCCTCTCCCCCAAGAACTCAATTCAATGGAGACAATTGTTTCCTAAGGAGGAAGGATTGATACAGGTGGATATCAGTGGCCACTCACCTTTTTTGACTGGCTCAAAACAGTTTTCTGACAATTTTGGCAATTTACTATTTTTAACAATTTTTAACTTTCGGTGCCATTTTGAGGGCCCAAATGAATATTTTTTGAGATTGAGGTTCTCAATGATACTCAGATACATTATTGGGCCCCCAAAATGAATCTCCTTGACAATACCTTTCCAACGAGCTATCACACGCCTAAAATAGAGATCGTATGCAAAAGTTACGACCCCAAGAAGTTGATGTACTCACTTACCCAAACAGGGCCCACATGACTTTTGGCACTTCATCTCTTAGGGTTAGGTTTTTGGATGTCTAGAGTTTTTGGAATTCCTGTTTATTGTAAAAGGGACTTCAGAGCCTCATTGTAACCATCTTCTTGTGAATGCGAGTAGCCATCACATCTCTTCTCAGAGATAAGCTTCCACCATTCTAGCGAGTCTTTCACTCTGTATTTTTACAGTCTCTGTACATTTATTTCATTAATATAAATCGTGTATTACTTTATATATGTGTTTATGGTTGCATCTTTGATACATTTATGTTATATTATTTAATATTTGTGATATCTTTGTGCATTTCTTTATTATATCTCCACTTGCACTTCGTGCCGAAAATAATCTGGATCGGTGGTATCAGAGCAGGCTGCTCTTGATAAAAAAATTCAGTGCATGTCCCCGACGAGGTCTGAGTATAGAAAGTTGGGTCTCCATCTTGTCTCTCTTTAATAAAATCACTCTCGTACACCCAAGAAACCCTCAATGGTGGAAGAAAAGAAAAATGACGGAGTAGACGATCCTATCAATCTGTTGCTTGAGCAAGCTCTCATGTGACAGAGGGACGAAATGATGGAGAATTTTTCCCACATCCTACAACACCTGCTAATAAAAGCAGGCACATCTTCATCAAGTGGCCACTTTGGAGGCACCTCACCTTTCAAGGTACAAGTTAATTTTGATATTCCTGTATTTGAAGGATAGATAGATGCAGAAGCCCTAGAAAAATGGTTAACACTACTAAAAGGTTATTTCTTTGTTCACAATTTTTTCGACAAAGACAAGATCACCTTCGCACTCCTTAAAGCTCTCCCTCATGTCAAACATTGGTGGGAAACTTACAGGGAGAAAAGTTCCACAGAGGAGTCCGGAATATACGGGGTCGATCCCACTTGGGATTTTTTTGTGGATGCGGTAAAGGAACAGTATTACCCTGTTGGCAACTATGAGGACCAGTACATGAGATGGACCACACTACGGCAAGAGAGGGGCCAAGCAGTTCTGGAGTTCACCAATACCTTCCATACCTTGTGCACCAAGATGGGTATCAAAGACAACGAGTGACATTTGGTTATGAAATCCCATGGGACTTTACACAGATACATCTAGACTGAAATGGATTTTTTGGACATGTCATCACTCGGTGTTGCTTATCGATATGTTCTTAAAATCAAGCAGAAATTTAAGCACCAGAACAAACGGGATTTCGGGTCTGCAAATCCACAGCAACTAAAGTATGACAAAGACGGCCCTAACAAACAGTCTCCTGAAAACCAGTCCAAGACACAGGAAAAGAAGGGTCACAGGAAGACAAAGAAGGGTCACGGGAAGACAAAGAAGGACACCAGAAAATGGTGCGAGTTCCACAAAATCCCCTGGCACAACACCGATGAATGTCGCTCAAAATAGTCATTGGTGGCTGAGTTCAAAGACAAAGAGCCGAACCCTGATTTAGAATCTGATTCTAGAAATAATGGTAAAGGATAGATCATTGACACAAACCACATTACTATTGTCGCAACCGCAGCAATTCAACCAGAAGAACCAACATATCCTGAAGAGGGGGAGCAACTTTTTCATTCACAGATGTGGGTGAAGGGGACCCCGCTGCATTTTATTGTTGATAGCAGAAGCCAGAAGAACCTCATCTTAGCAGAGGTCGTCAAACAGTTGGGATTATCAACAACACCACACTCGTAGCCATACAACATCAGGTGGCTTCACCAAGGATGAGATCTCTGTGTCATCCAACAATGTTGATTGACATACGGCATCCAACCCTTCAAGGATGAGGTATTATGTTATGTTTCCCCACTGGATGTCTGTGATGTTCTCTTGGGCCAACCATATATGTGGAAGTGCCATGTTGTTTATGAGTCTCAACCCCACAGTTTCATTGTTTAACTGCGGGGTCATCTCTATAGAATACCAGAGGTAGTTCCAACTATTGTTCCACCTAAAAAGTTTCGCAAGGTAGTATCTCATACTACAAAATTTAGCTTCTTCACAATCTATTCAAAAGGAGAACAGAAGGACAATACAACCACTACAGCCTCGCCCCAAGAACATTCTATCAAACAGAAGAAAGTCGACAAGGTTGCAACAAAGTGAAAATATTCCTTCTACACATCATCCTCTCATGTAGCCCGACTTGTTGAACGGCCTCAGCCTCAACAGGTTCATGACAAACTTCCACAAACTGAGCAGCGTGACGTCTCCAGCAAGGCAAGCAGTTCACCAAGATGCAGATTCAGCAAACGTTTTTCCCTCTTCCCCGAGAACTCAATGCAATGGATACCGTCACTTCCTAAGGAGGGAGGATTGATCCAGGTGGATATCAGTGGCCACCTACCTTTTTCAACTGGCTCAAAACAGTTTTCTGGCATTTTCGGCAATTTACTATTTTTAGCAGTTTTTAACTTCCGGGGCCCTTTTGAGGGCCCAAATGAAGGTTTTTCGAGATTGAGGTTCTTAATGATATCCAAAGGAATTATTGAGCTCCCAAAATGAATCTCCTCGACAATACCTTTCCAACGAGCTATCACATGCCTAAAACGGAGATCATATGCAAAAGTTACAGCCCTGAGAAGTTGATGTACTCACTTACCCAAATGGGGCCCACATGACTTTTGGCGCTTCATCTCCTAGGGTTAGGTTTTTTAATGTCTAGGGTTTTGGGCATTCCTATTTATTGTAAAAAGGCCTTCAGAGCCTCATTGTAACCATCTTCTTGCGAATGTGAGTAGTCGTCACATCTATTCTCAGAGATAAGCTACCACCATTCTAGCGAGTCTTTCACTCTGTATTTTTACAGTCTCTATATATTTCTTTCATTAATAGAAATCGTGTATTACTATATATTTGTGTTTATGGTTGCATCTATGACACATTTCTGTTATCTTATTGAATATCTGCCATATCTCTCTACATTTCTTTATTATATCTCTGCTCGCATGTCGTGCCGAAAATAATCTGGATCAGTGGTATCAGAGCAGGCTTCTCTTGATTGTTTTTTTCAACGCATGACCCCGATGACCTCCGAGTATAGAAATTTGGGTCTTGAGCTTGTCTCTCTTGAAGAAAATCGCTCTCACACACCCAAGAAACCCTCAATGGTGAAAGAAAAGAAAAACGATGGAGCAGACGATCCTATCAATTTGTTGCTTGAGAAAGCTCTCACTCAACAGAGGGATGAAATGATGGATAATTTTGCCTACATCCTTCAACCCCTGCTAATAATAGAACGCGCATATTCATCAAGTGGCCACTTTGGAGGCACCTCATCTTTCAAGGTACAAGTTAATTTTGATATTCCTGTATTTGAAGGACAAATAGATGCAGAAGCCCTAGAAAAATGGTTAACTCTATTAGAAGGTTATTTCTCTGTTCAGAATTTTTCCAAGAAAGAAAATATCACCTTCGCACTCCTTAAATCTCTCCCTCATGTCAAACATTGGTGGGAAACTTACTGGGAGCAAAGTTCCATAGAGGAGTCTAGAATATACAGGGCCGACCCCACTTGGGATTTGTTTGTGGATGAGGTAAAGGAACAGTATTACCCTGTTTCCAACTATGAGGACCAGTACATGAGATAGACCACACCGCGGAAAGAGAGGGGCCAAGCAGTTCTGGAGTTCACCAATACCTTCCACACCTTGTGCACCAAGTTGGGTATCAAAGACTCTGAGCGACATTTGGTTTTGAAATACGATGGGGCTCTACACAGATACATCCAGACTGAAATGGATTTTCTAGACATCTCATCACTCAATGTTGCTTATCGATATGTTGTTAAAATCGAGCAGAAATTTAAGGACCAGAACAAACATGAGTTTGGGTCTGCAAATATGCAACAACCGAAGTATGACAAAGATGGCCCTAACAAACAGTCTCCTGAAAACTAGTCCAAGACACAGGAAAAGAAGGGTCACGGGAAGACAAAGAAGGACATCGGAAAATGGTGCGAGTTCCACAAAAGCCCCTGGCACAACACCGATGAATGTCCCTCAAAACAGTCATTAGTGGTCGAGATCAAAGACAAAGAGCCGAATCCTTATTCTGAATCTGATTCTCAAAATAATGGTAAAGGACAGATCATTGACGCGAACCCCACTTCTATTGTCGCGAGCATAGCAATTCAACCAGAAGAACCAACATATCCTGAAGACGGGGGCCACCTTTTTCATTCACAGATGTAGGTGAAGGGGACCCCACTGCATTTTATTGTTGATAGCGGAAGCCAGAAGAACCGCATCTCAGCAGAGGTCGTCAAACAATTGGGATTGTCGACAACACCACACCCGCAGCCATACAACATCGGGTGGCTTCGCCAAGGACAAGATCTTTATGTCATCCAACAATGTCAATTGTCATACAACATCCAACCCTTCAATGATGAGGTATTATGTGATGTCGCCCCACTGGATGTTTGTGATATTATCTTAGGCCAACCATATATGTGGAAGCGCCATGTTGTTTGTGAGTCTCAACCCCGCAGTTTCATTGTTTCTATGGGGGGTCATCTCTACAAAACACCAGAGGTAGTTCCAAATACTTTTTCACCTAAAAAATGTCGCAAGGTAGTATCTCATACTACAAAATTTAACTTCTTCATAATCTGTTCAAAAGGAGAATAGAAGGACACTACAACCACTACAGCCTCGCCCCAAGCACCTTCTATCAAATAGAAGCAAGTCGAAAAGGTTGCAACAAAGCACAAAGATTCATTCTCCACATCATCCTCTTATGTAGCCCAACTTGTTGAATGTCCTCAGCCTCAACAGGTTCGTGACAAACTTCCACAAACTAAGCAGTGCGACGTCTCCAGCAAGGCAAGCAGCTCACCGAGATGCAGATTCAGCAAACTCTTTTCCCTCTCCCCCAGGAACTCAACACAATGGATACCACTGCTTCCTAAGGAGGGAGGATTTATATAGGTGGATATCAGTAGCCACCCACCTTTTCCGACTGGCTCAAAACAGTTTTCTGACAATTTTGGCAATTTACTATTTTTAACAGTTTTTAACTTTCGGGGCCATTTTGAGGGCACAAATAAAGGTTTTTCAATATAGGTGTTCTCAATTATAATAGAAGGAATTATTGAGCCCCAAAAATTAATCTCCTCAACAATACCTTTCCAACGAGCTATCACACGCCTAAAACAGAGATCGTATGCAAAAGTTACGACCCCAGGAAGTTGATGTACTCACTTACGCAAACGGGGCCCACATGACTTTTGGCACTTCATCTCCTAGGGTTAGGTTTTTGGATGTCTAGGGTTTTTGGAATTCCTGTTTATTGTAAAAATGCCTTCAGAACCTCATTCTAACCATCTTCTTGCGAATGCGAGTCCCCGTCACATCTCTTCTCAGAGATAAGCTGCCACCATTCTAGCGAGTCTTTCACTCTGTATTTTTACAATCTTTGTACATTTCTTTCATTAATAGAAATCGTGTATTACTATATATCTGTGTTTATGGTTGCATATATGATACATTTATGTTATATTATTGAATATCTATGATATATCTATGCCTTTCTTTATTATATCTCCGCTCGCATTTCGTGCCAAAAATAATTTAGATCAGTGGTATCAGAGCAGGCTGCTCTTGATCATTTTCTTCAGTGCATGTCCCAAACGAGGTCTGAGAATAGAAAGTTGGGTCTTGAGCTTGTCTCTCTTGAAGAAAATCTCTCTCGCACACCCAAGAAACCCTCAATGGCGAAAGAAAAGAAAAACGACGGAGCAGATGATCCTATCAATCTGTTGCTTGAGCAAGCTCTCACGCAACAGAGGGACGAAATGATGGAGAATTTTCCCACATCCTTCAATGCATGTCGATAACAGAAGGTGCATCTTCATCAAGTGGCCACTTTGGAGGCACCTCGCCTTTCAAGGTACAAGTTAATTTTGATATTCTTGTATTTGAAGAACAGATAGATGCAGAAGCCCTAGAAAAATGGTTAACTCTGCTATAAGATTATTTCTCTGTTCACAATTTTTCCGACAAAGAAAAGATCACCTTCGCTCTTCTTAAATATCTCCCTCATGTCAAACATTGGTGGGAAACTTACTGGGAGAAAATTTCCACAGAGGATTCTGGAATATACGGGGTCGATCCCACTTGGGATTTTTTGTGTATGTAGGAAAGGAACAGTATTACCATGTTAGTCACTATGAGGACCAGTACATGAGATGGACCACACTGCAGCAAGAGAGGGGCCAAGCAGTTCCAGAATTCACCAATACCTTCCATACCTTGCACACTAAGCTGGGTATCAAAGACTCTGAGCGACATTTGGTTTTTAAATATCGTGGGGCTCCACACAGATACATCCAGAATGAAATGGATTTTCTGGACATCTCATCACTCGGTGCTGCTTATCAATATGTTGCTAAAATCGAGCAGAAATTTAAGCACCAGAACAAATGGGAGTTTGGGTCTGCAAATATGCAACAACTGAAGTATGACAAATAGGTCCCAAACAAATAGTCTCCCAAAAACTAGTCCAAGACACAGGAAAAGAAGGGTCACAGGAAGACAAATAAGGACACCAGAAAATGGTGTGAGTTCCACAAAATCCCCTGGAACAACACCGATGAATGTTTCTCAAAACAGTCATTGGTGGCCGAGATCAAAGACAAAGAGCCGAACCATGATTCAGAATCTGATTCTGAAAATAATGGTAAAGGATAAATCATTGATGCAGACCCCACTGCCATTGACGTGACCGCAGCAATTCAACCAGAAGAACCAACAGATCCTAAAGAGGGGGAGCACCTTTTTCATTCACAGATGTGGGTTAAGGGGACCCCGCTACATTTTATTGTTGATAGCAGAAGCCAGAAGAACCTCATCTCAGCAGAGGTCATCAAACAGTTGGGATTGTCAACAACACCACACCCACATCCATACAACATCGGGTGGCTTCGCCAAGGATGAGATCTTTGTGTCATCCAACAATGTTGATTGTCATATGGCATCCAACCCTTCAAGGATGAGGTATTATGTGATGTTTCCCCACTAAATGTCTGTTATGTTCTCTTGGGCCAACCATATATGTGGAAGTTCCATGTTGTTTATGAGTCTCAACCCCGCAGTTTGATTGTTTCTCTGGGCATTCATCTCTATAGAATACCAGAGGTAGTTCCAACTACTATTCCACCTAAAAAGTGTCGCAAGGTAGTATCTCATACTACAAAATTTAGCTTCTTCACAATCTGTTCTAAAGGAGAATAGAAGGACACTACAACCACTACAGCCTCACCCCAAGTACCTCCTATCAAACAGAAGCAAGTCAACAAGGTTTCAACAAAGTGAAAATATTCCTTCTGCACATCGTCCTATCACGTAGCCCGACTTGTTGAATGGCCTCAACCTCAACAGTTTTGTGAAAAACTTCCACAAACTGAGTAGCGTGACGTCTCCAGCAAGGAAAGCAACTCACTAAGATGCAGATTCAGCAAACGCTTTTCCCTCTCCCCTGGTAACTCAATGCAATGGAGACCATTTCTTCCTAAGTATGGAGAATTGATCTAGGTGAATATCGGTGGCCACCCACCTTTTCCGACTGGCTCAAAACAATTTTCTGGAAATTTTGGCAATTTACTATTTTTAGCAGTTTTTAACTTCCGGGAGCATTTTGAGGGCCCAAATGAATTTTTTTGATATAGAGATTCTTAATGATATTCAAAGGCATGATTAAGCCCCCAAAATTAATCTCATTGATAATACCTTTCCAGCGAGCTATCACACGCCTAAAATAGAGATCATATGCAAAAGTTACGACCCCAGGAAGTTGATGTACTCACTTACCCAAACGGGGCCCACATGACTTTTGGCGCTTCATCTCCTAGGGTTAGGTTTTTGGATGTCTAGTGTTTTTGGCATTCCTGTTTATTGTAAAAATGACTTCAGAGCCTCATTGTAACCATATTCTTGCGAATGCAAGTAGCCGACGGCTGTCACATCTCTTCTCAGAGATAAGTTGCCACCATTATGGCGAGTCTTTCACTCTGTATTTTTACAGTCTCTTTACATTTATTTCATTAATAGAAATCTTGTATTATTGTATATTTATGTTTATGGTTGCATCTATGATATATTTATGTTATATTATTGAATATCTATGATATCTCTATGCATTTCTTTATTATATCTCCAGTCTCATTTCATGTTGAAAATAATTTGGATCAGTGGTATCAGAGCAGGCTACTCTTGATCGTTATTTTTCAGTGCATGTCCCTGGTGAGGTCCTAGTTAGCAAGTTGTATCTCTAGATTTTCTCTCTTGAAGAAAATCTCTCTCACACACCCAAGAAATCCTCAATGGCGGAAGAAAAGAAAATGACTTAGCAGATGATCCTATCAATATGTTGCTTGAGCAAGCTCTCACGCGACAGAGGGATGAAATGATGGAGAATTTTGCCCACATCCTTCAATGCCTATCGATAATAGCATGTACATATTCATCAAGTGGCCACTTTGGAGGCACCTCGCCTTTCAAGGTACAAGTTAATTTTGATATTCCTCTATTTGAAGGACAGATAGATACAAAAGCCCTAGAAAAATGGTTAACTCTACTAGAAGATTATTTCTATGTTCACATTTTTTTCGAAAAAGAAAAGATCACCTTCGCACTCCTTAAATGCAAGATACCAGATATAATAAAAACGCAGAACAGAAATAAATGCTAGTAATGGCAGAATAACAGTAATATAATTAGCATAATCTCCACAACAACACAGAAATAATATGAGAACAACAACTGAAATAGCAATTTGATTCAGAAAGAAATGTTTAGAGGCCTCTTCGAGGGGGCAACCTCCAGTCGAGCAGCACTCTGTTACAATAATATCCGAGCTAGGGTTTTCATACCCTCGACCCTTATTTATACTAAATATGTCTATTAAGAGAAGCATCTAGAGGAAGATCCTTCTAGAAGCGGAAGCTTCTATTAGGTCTTCTTACATCCACCTTATTCTATTGTATTGAAAGGCCTTATTAATATTGACCTTTATTACATCTGAATACATTGATCTACCTATGTGCAGGTTAGGAACTTAACATGTCCGCCCCCTTAAAAACAGCCTTGTCCTCAAGGCTTGAGATGTGGAAACTGTTGCAGAATGGTAGCTAGTTCCCAAGTGGCATCTGCTAGAGTCATATATTTCCACTATACTAGCACTTCCTTGATGGTTCTCTGACGCAGGCGACGCTTATGCTAGTCCAAAACTGCTTCTGGTTGTAGCCAAATGGATCCTTATTCAGCTAACTTTGGAAGGTTGGTTTGAATTTGGCACCTGGTTCCAATCACCTTCTTCAAGCATGAAACATGAAAAACAAGATGTAGCTTCGACTGTCTGGGAAGAGCTAATTGATATGCGACTTGTCCCACACACTTGAGAACTGTGTAAGGACCATAAAATTTGGGCACTAGCTTCTGACAATGTTCATCCTTGAGGGAAGTTTGCTTATATGGTTGCAGTCGTAGAAACACCTGATCCCCTTCTGCAAATTGACATTCAGAGCGACCTTGATCTGCTTCCTGCTTCATGCGATTATGTGCCATGACCAAGTTCTCTTTAAGGGTACGAAGAATATCCTCTCGGACTGTAAGTGTTTGGTCAACCGCCTCGACCTTTGAGGTACCTGGTAAATATGAGAGAACTGAAGGTGGCTTCTGTCCATATACCGCTTCAAAAGGAGTCATGCGAGTGGTTGTATGGTATGTAGTGTTGTACCACCATTCAGCTAGGGGTAACCATTGAGCCCACTGGTGTTGTTTTTTAGAGGCAAAGCACCTCAAATATGTTTCCAAACACTTGTTGACAACTTCCATTTGACCATCCATCTAAGGATGATAAGATGATCTGAGATGCAATTGTGTTCCTTGTAGCTTAAACAGTTCTTGCCAAAAATTACTTGTGAAAGTTAGGTCACGATCAGAAACTATAGAGTGTGGCATGCCATGAAGATTGAAGACCTGGTCCACGAATATTTGAGCCACCGTGGATGCAATAAATGGGTGGTGAAGAGCACAAAACTGAGCATACTTAGAAAGGTGATCCACCACCACCATTATGACTGATTTATTCCCCAATTTGGGTAAGCCTGTAATAAATTCCATAGAGATATCCTTCCAGATAGTAGGGGGAATCGAAAGCGGTTGGAGGGTGCCTGGATATTTGATTGTTTCTCCCTTGTTGCGCTGACACACCTCACATTCAGCGACAAACTTACGAATGTCCTATTTCATACCATCCTAGAAAAAAGAACGTTTGACCCTGTCATATGTTTTGTTGAACCCTGAGTGCCCTGTTGTGGGTGTAGCATGAAGCTCAGAAAGTACCGTGGATTTGATCTTGGATTGTTTACTTAAATACAAGAGGCCTTTGTATCGAAGCTCATCCTGGAGCCAGGAGTACTCTGGGGGAGCTGGAGCCTTGTTCTACAATTGGTGGATCAGATGTGAAATTTTGGGATCTTGAAGCCATTCTTGGTGCACAGCTTGGAGCCAATCGGGTACAATGAAGGAAAGATAAAAAAGGGATCCTTCGTCTTCATATTTCTGAGACAGTGCATCCGCCACGACATTGTCTTTTCCCGTCTTGTAAATGATCTCATAATCATTTCCAAAGAGCTTAGTCACCCATTTTTGTTTCTCCTAGGAGGAAATGCGTTGTTCCAGAAAGTACTTGAGGCTTTGATGGTTGGTCTTAATTTGGAAGCGTTGCCCCAAGAGATAAGGACTCCACAACTCAATGGCATGTAGAATCACCAACATTTCCTTTTCATAAATGGGTTTTCCCAGATTCCTTTCAGAGAGTTGCTTCCTAGTGAAGGCCAAAGGTCGACCCTCTTGCATAAGGACAGCGTTGATTCCTTTCCCTGAGGCATCACATTCCAACACAAAGGTCTTTTTGAAATCGAGAAGGGCCAGAACCGGAGTGGTGCACATGGCCATATTCAAGGTTTGAAATGCTTGAGCAGTTGCTGGATTCCAAGTGAAAGAGTTCTTTTTTAGGAGATCCGTGAGAGATGTTGCAATCTTTCTGTAGTTCTTAACAAACTTGCCATAATACCCTGTTAGGCCCAAAAATCCATACAATATTTTGAGAGTCTTTGGGTGCGGCTAGTCTTGCATAGCTTCAATCTTTTTCGGGTCCACCCTAACGCCATCCTTTCCCACCAGATGACCCAAGTAATCTACTTCTGAGGCACCAAAAGCACATTTAGACTGTTTCAGGAAAAGTTGGTGCTGAGAGAGTAGGCGGAGAACTTGATCCACATGAGTAAGATGGTCTGTCCAGGTTTTTCTATAGATGAGGATATCATCAAAGAAAACTAAGACAAAATGACAGAGAAAAGGGCGGAATACATGGCTCATGAGGCTCTGGAAGGTGGAGGGGGTGTTACACAAGCCAAATGGCATGACCAAAAACTCATAGTGGCCCTCATGAGTGTGAAAGGTTGTCTTGGGAATGTTGGCCTCTTTCATATGTATCTGGTGATAGCCCGAGCAAAGATTAAGTTTGGTAAAGAATTGGGCACCACTCAATTCATCCAGGAGGTCATCAATGACAGGAATGGGAAATTTATCTTTGATAGTCAATTTGTTGAGAGCACGGAAGTCAGGACACATTCTCCAAGAACCTTCTTTCTTCAGTACCATGACGACCAGAGATGAGTAAGGGCTCGTACTAGGATGGATGACACCTGCAGTAAGGAGTTCCTGGACCATTTTGTCAATTTCATTTTTTTGTGCAAAGGGGTGGCGATATGGATGGATATTGGGGGGAAGGCTTCCTGGGACAAGGGGAATGGAATGATCATGAACACTTCAGGAAGGAGGGATTCCTTGGGGAGTGGAAAATGTCGTTTTATGTTTAGAAAGGAGGGCTTGGAGGTCTTCGGGCACTGGGGGTGTATTTGTGGCTTGTATGGCATGGAGTTGGGCAATGACACCAGAATGACCTTTTTTGACTAGTTTTTCTATGTGATGGGAACTGATGACCTCAGGTGAACCAATAGTGATGCCTTGGAATTTATATTGGTGGCCTTCTTGGTCAAATTGCATGGTTAAGTTCTGAAAATCCATGAGAATGGGACCCAAATTTCTTAGCCAGTCTGCACCCAACACAATGTCGCAACCACCCATGTCAATAGAAAACATATGGGATTTTAGGTGGTAGTCACCGATTTGGAGATGCACATTTTCACAGTGCCCGCCACATTTCATAGAACCACCATTGGCAATCATGATTTGGAAATTGTTGACAGCATGGATGTAGCAATGGGTTTCTTGGGCATTGTGGCGATGAATAAAATAGTCGGTGATGCCACTATCAACCAGAATGATGACCTTTCAGTGCTTGATGTAACCGATTAACTTGAGGGTTTGGGGGGACAAGAAGCCAGTGAGAGAATTGAGGGAAATGATCGGTTCCACTTCGGGAGGGTCGGAGGGAGGGTTTATGTCAGTGATTTCTGGTGACTTGGGCACAAGGGGAGTTGCAACATTCTCTTCCGGAATATCCTCAGAGATGGCCATAAAAATATTTTGTTCCTTACATTTGTGGCTCGGGAAATATTTGTCATCACAATTATAACAGAGGCCTTTGAGTTGGCGTTCATCCATTTCATCCCTGGTCAATTTTTGGATCTTTAATGGGGCAGAGGGA
>JZKD02S1783795.1:289223-305979 GCA_000966675.3 Picea glauca | reverse complement strand
TCTTATACTATTGTTCATTTCTCATTGGATATAATTGAATGGTTTAAGTATAAGTTGAAAAAGGTTTTAAATTGTACTTGATACTGATTCACCCCCCTCTCAGTATCAACAATACTAGCTAGCCATACAACCATTAAATTCAAGTGGGATACGCCACCATTTCCCTATGTTTCAAACTTGACAAATGTGCCAACCTTTTAAAACCCCAATGTGACATATGTCAAAGTTTGCTAGGGATACCATGTCCCAAACCTTTAAACTTCCATTTTAAACAATGTGCATAACCTTTGTAACATGAAATCAAAGTAATCACCATGCCATATATCATGTATAACTTGAAACATGGAGTATATATAATCCATTAAACTAAATGCAGCATAATAAAACTTGTGAGGTTTAAAAAAAACATCATTTCTCCTTTATTCGCATTGCTCATAAAATTTGTGGTTTCCCCATTTTGTTTTAAAGAGTAGTTTCAAGACAATAAATTGTAGAATTCCTCTCACAACCAAGTCATAAGAACATTAGAGGTGAGTCATCCTCCATCATTTTCACATGTGGGGTCCCACCTATTTAGTATTATTATTAATTATATATAAATAATTAGGCATTGCAACCACTTTGCATGCAGGTACCTATGTTGAGATTTTGGGCATCAAGAGTATGAAGGCTGAAAAAGTTCTTGTATGGGTTAAAGCAATCACCATGGATGTGGTATCAAAAGTTTGATACTTATATGTTGGGAATTGTCTTCACAAAGAGAAAAGTCGATCACTGTGTGTATTCCAAATTAATTGGTGATCATATTATTTATTTAGTCTTGTATGTGGATGATATGTTGCTTATAGGAAAGGACAAGGAGATTATAGAGGATGTGAAAAAATAGTTTTTCTTTAAATTTGACAAGAAGGATCTTGATGCTGCAAATTTAATTTTGGGCATGGAAATTAAAAGAGATGGGGAAAATAGAAACTTTGTTCAAATCAGAGGAAATATGTCGAGACAATATTGCAGAGGTTTAATATGCATGTGTTGGAAGCAAGCCAAAGCGGAAGGCAAGGCGATTTTGGGAAAGAAGGCATGCATGAGGAAAGTGACAGTTGGAAGGAAGAACAACACGCGCACATGCAAGGAAGACCTAACAATGTTAGGGTTAGGTTTTTTGCAATGTATTGTAATGGCTGAAGGGCCAGAAACATATAAATATAGTTACCTAGGTCTCAGAGAGAGGGTAGTTACTAGTTGATAATTGGTTGATGTAGAGAGATGAATATGAAGAACGGATGTTATGTAATATTTTGTTGTATGACCTAGTTTTGTAAGCTATTGATCTAGAGAGGAATGAGGAGGGTAGATATTGAGGGTTATATTGCAGGCTAGGGAGCCTGGTGCATTCTAGTCTGCCTCATAATATATCTCAACCCAACTGTGAATAGTTGTAAATCATGCGGTGTTGTAGTGATCGAACAACTATAATAAAAGATCTAAGAGCCAAATCTTTGTGGACGTAGCCCACAGGGGGTGAACAACGGTAATATATGTGTTATTTGATTGAATGCATGTGTGTATTTATTGTCTTTCAATAGATATTGATAAGCTAAATGAATGAGTCATTATAGTTCCTGCATAAATCGTAATAACAGTGCATTGTGTTAATAAGTTACAATAGAACTCCTAGCGCACAGTTCTCAGAGATCCCCTACTCAATCCTAGGCTGAAAACACGTGATTATTGTAGCCACCCATTAAGACTATCTCGAGCGATATGGCACAATGCACCTTGTGCATTGCGTTGCCTTCTGGTTTACCAGGAGGGCCGATAGTTTTAGACAATTTGTTGGAAACCCGAACAGACAGGAACCCTATTTCAATAAACTCATATAGGAATGAAGTAAGAGAGAGATATCCAACAAATGGTTATGTTTATGTTGGTAGGAATAGTAGATTATTGAGTACATGAGATATGTTGAAGATCTGTTAAAAGATACATAAGATTTACGGGAGGTGGAGCAAGAGAATATTAAAACAGAGAAGAAATGAAATGAGCCACTATAAGGGGATGTTGAGACCATGGAATCCCTCGAAAGAAGAGATCGAAAGCTGGCTAAGGATGAAAGAGTTGGATTTTGCACAAAAAGATAACAGAAACCCTACAGTAACACCCCGCAAATATCTTGAGAAATATGTGTTTATTGATCTGCATGAAGTCTTTTTCTATGATTTTCCACACTTATTGCAGGAGTGGATACTAAGGTTGAAGGATAACTATGCAATGAACCAAATATGATAATTATATTGGACCTCAGTAAAGATTGAGCAGTTATAGCAAGTGAACAACAAATTCACCTGCGCAATAGATTTTTGGCTCGACAATATTGTGGCAGACTTTATAACAAAGTTTGCAGTAGACACATCGAAGTCATACAGCACAGCAGAACAAGCGTTCCTACATGGACCTCGAGGAAGGTACATTATATTTTTGTATACTTCTATTAATATACTGCTATACAACAAAGGTGTAATGATGATGGAGTCAGACAGCTAAACTTCCCTGCATGCATGAGGGAAGCACTAACAAAAAAAGGAGAAATGGAAGGAGGAAAGGATAAGAGAAAGGAGGAGGAACCCTTGGACCCAATCATGATGGAGGATGAACAGATCAAGTGGATCATGGAAATAGCTAGAGAGACGTGTAGTGGAGTACCCTACCAATACAAGGTGAATACCAAGAAGAGAGTCGTAGCCGCAAGGGAAGGCTTGGCGAATGACGAGGAAGAGGTAGAGGATCTTCGGGCTATGGAGTAGATTGAGGAAATCCTATGTGAAGCATATGAAAGGAATACAAGAGATACAAGAATGGGAATAGAAGGCATCAATTCTATACATATTAATTTCAGTGTGGAACCCATAAACCCATGTGCGACTAATTCAACAAAGAGAACACCAACATTTAGACAACCGAAGTTTGGAAGAATTCAAATAGCAGGAAGTATTGTTGGCATGTTTTACAGGAAAGCATGTGCTTGTCATTGATGACAAGAATAGTAGCAAACCAAACCTTGAGAGTGCAGAAGATGAGAAATCTCATATGAGATAGTGGTTTCCAGAAGTGCAGACGAGGTCCAAGAGATGGACTCACATGAGGATCAAAGTTCGAGACCCGTGAACACTTAGAAAACCTTCTAAGTCGGAGAGATCAAAAGCTCGAGAAGAAGAGAAACAATGGTCATTGGATCGAACACTATGAAGAATATGGACCGTTAGATCAGAGTCCAAACAGGAGGAAGGAGTGCGCAAGAGAGGAACAGATCCCATCTATTGGATCTAAGCAAAAAGGACCAACAAATGTTAGATCCAGTGGATTTGCAAGGAGGATAAGCTTAGGAGGAATACCCGACAACCATCAGATTGAATTAGTGGAAGGACAGGATAAGCAAGGGATGAGATATGAGATCTTGATCATCAAAATACTCTTCAGTTGTTGGATAAAACCCGAATTCCCATCAGTCATCGAATCATTTTAAAGTTGAAGGATAGGATAAGTGGGGCTAAAGAGTTGAGAATTTTATTATCTGAATACTCGTCAGTCGTCGGATCAAACCCGAATTCCTATCAGTCGTTAAATCATTTTCGAGTGGAAGGGTAAGATAAGCGAGGTAAGATCTGAGATCTCATTTATGTGAATTTACATCAGCTGTTGGATCATTCTAAGTGTAAGGAAAGGATAAGCTAGAAGAGTTTCATCACAGACAGATCAAACCATTGATTTGACATCTTGATCAAACGAACAGCATTTGTTTCGGGTATAAAGATGTGAGGAGGTGAAGCTTTAGAAAAATATTGATCCAGATATTATGAGCATAACAAAATGACTATAGATTATTAACAGGTTCTTAACACAAAATAAAATGGGTTTTCTATTCAATAAGGAAATAAGCTGAAATTGTAAAATGCACCGGAAACAAGCTTGTTGGAATGGTGGCGGCTTATCTCTGAGAAGAGATGTGACGGTTGTGCTCATTCGCAAGAAGATGATTACAATGAGGCTCTAAAGGAATTTTTACAATAAACAAGAATTCAAAAAACCCTAGACATCCAAAAACCTAACCCTAGGAGATGAAGTGCCAAACGTCATGTGGGCCTCGTCTGGGTAAGTTAGTACATCAACTTCCCGGGGTCGTAACTTTTGCATACGATCTTTGTTTTAGCCGTATGATAGACCATTGGAAAGGTATCATAGAGGAGATTCATTTTTGGGGATCAATCTTTCCTTTGCTTATCATTGAGAATATCGATCCCGAAAAACCTTCATTTAGGCCCTCAAAATGGCCCCGGAAGTTAAAATTGCTAAAAATAGTAAATTGCCAAAATTATCATAAAATTGTTTTGAGCCAGTTGGAAAAGGTGGGTGGCCACTGATATCCACCTAGATAAATCCTCACTACTTAGGAAGAAATGGTCTCCATTTCATTGATTTCTCCCATCAGATGAGGAAATTTATGTTGAATTTGGCCCCAAGTGAGCCACTTGCCTTAGTGCAGGAGTTGCCCTGCTTTGACGACTCGATAAGGAGGATCCTTTGTTGTCAAGTACCCTTTATCTGTGTGTCCACAATATGATCGCTATATTCATGTTGTATTCATTCGGGGTTGAGCTCTGTTGGTGTCAACTGCTCTGCTACGTCTGAGGTGTCCAATAATGCTCAGAAATAAGGGCGAAGGAAATCCACGTTGAACACTGGGTGCAGGCCAAGGAAAGGAGGAATGTTGAGCTCAAAAGAATTATCGCACATGGCCTTCGTTATGGTGTATGGCCCATAACGGAGTGGGTCAAGCTTACGATGGGGTCCTGTAAGGCATTCTTTCTGCAAGTGCAACCAAACTTTGTCGTCCACCTGAAACTTTTGTGGCACCTGATGTTGATCATGGCGTTGCTTCTACTTGTCATTGGACTTTTGTAGGATATCCTAAACCAGTTGGTGGATGTGCTAGATCCTCTCAATGAACCAGGTGGATTTTTTAGCTTCAGTTGGAACAGGATATGAGTCGGTCGAGGTGACCGCAAGGGGAAGTGCAACATTTATGGGACCCAATGGTTGGAATCCCAACCCCACATAAAAGGGGTTGTGGCTGGTTGAGCTATGAAGGGCTCGGTTGTAGCTATGTTGGAAATAGGGAAGGCTCTCATCCCATGTGTGAGGGTTCTTTGAATTATACATGTGAAGGATATGCACAATCATTCAATTTACAACCTCGATTTGGCCATCTGTCTAGGGGTGGAAGGCCATGAATTTGGTGAGCTTGGTGTCCAACAGTGACCAGAGGCTCGACCAGAATGTGATGAGAAATTGATTGTCCCGATTTGAGATAATGGTTTTTGGGATTCCAAAATGTACCCAGACTCGTTCAAAGAAGATCTTGGCAGTGGCCTCTAATGTGATGTTCTTCTTGCAGGTAACCAGAATCGCCATCTTAAAAAAGCGATCAACAACCAAAAAAACACAGTCATTTCCCCGCTTGGTGGACGAGAGGCCCAAAACATAGTCCATTGAGATGGATTCCCATGGCCTGTTAGGAGTAGGAAGAGGGGTGTACAAGCCCTATTTATTAGGGGTCAGTTTGGCAATAGCGTAGGCAGTTCAGGACCTGGTATACTTGTTGACCTCCTATCAAAGTTTCAGCCAGTAGAAATGTTTATGTAGCATCGCTACTGTATTTTCAATGCCGAAGTGTCCTGCCACATGACTGTAGTGGGATTCCCATATCAGGTTCACTCTCTCTCTTGATGGAACATTGTTGTCATAGGGGAAGACCCAGGTTTCAACGCTATAACAGCGCACCAAAAAAACCCTAACTACTGGCTCTTTTGGCAACACCTGTGAAACAGATGAAGTCTCACCTGAGGTAGAGGCAGGGGTGGTTGCAGGACTTCAATGTCTGTTACCTTAGCTGGGACACAGATCTGTGATTGTAACACTTTAACAGAGCACTTAGCAGTTCCAGTTCATTAATATTCGCCCTTAGCTTATAGCACAAATAAACCCTAATAACATAACGGTGAAGTATTCACACAGATCCAATATAATCAAGCACTAAGCACATCAACATAGGTCAGATATAGCACATTATTCAGAACTAAGATATGATATCAAATTCATCTAACATACATCAGCACACTAAGAATTTAATCACATAAACAAGAGAACACCCAAAACTCACAAAGCAACCACAACACAGGATATACATGGTCCACCCCCTCCCTGGGGATACATCCACCAATTCTTCTTCTCTTTATTGTCTTTTGTCAATATTCTACATGCATAGAATTTTGAGATCTTACTCCGTAGAGGAGAAAAGATATGCACACTTCGCTAGATCCTCCTTCCCTTAGTTACAACACAATGATTTTCACAGTCTCTTATGCTCACTTGCAATTAGCTCTGTAAGTCTTACACAGTATACACAAAGAAATTACAATTACCACATGAACTTAGCACCTAGCATCACATACATGTACCCACACCCTTCTCAAATTGCCTAGACATATATTTATACATTACAAAATCAGGCCTAAACATGGGTAAACCCATGGGTCGACATCCCCATACCCGTTACATAAGTCCAAAACCCAAAAATCCCTAAAAAGGGGTTGATATCCCACGATCTCCACTTCGACTTGAGCTTCACCTTTGATAGCCTGTCGAAGTCCCAAAAGTAGGTCAAACATGACCAATGATCCTCAAAACTTGGTCAAGGGAAACCAGGCCCCCAACACTCACATGTGACTCATCTTGAGTCACTCTGATTTGGGTAGCTCTACTTCGACGGCCTGGATATTGGCTTGAGTTGCTTCGACCTGTTGTTGTGACACGACCTCTTGTTCGGTGAACTCTTGGATTATTTCTTCATTGACAAGTCCATCTAAGTGTTCTTCAGCTGCAGTGACAACTTGCTCCAGTTCTTCTCCTCGGCCTTCAATCTCTGCGAATAGTTGGCAAGCCTCATCCTGTATTAGTTGGAGCCTCTGAGTCACTTCCATGAATTTGCTCTGAATGGTGTGGACCTGTTGTTGAGTAGTGCACTGTTATTGGGATTATTTCATCCTCTCAATGGCTGACAAAGGATTCAACTACGCCTATATTGTTTCTTCTTGCTTCTTTGCCTCCTAGAGTTGTGACTCTAGTACCTTTAATTCAGGATCCTTACTGAGTCGCTCATAAGTCTAGACACTGCAATCACTTAGTTATTTATATTCCATGGCAAGGACCTTGATTATTTCAACTGCACCTTGAGCAGTTGCTTCTCTTTAATCTCATACATCTGACGGAGTGTTGGGCATTGTTCGTAGCTCTAAGTTTTCTATTCTTTGTTGTAGCTACTAGATAGCTTCCACGAGTTGCACTACTTGATGCTCCACTCGATCTTCTGCCTTTGGATCTAAGCCCATCACAGAGAGAAATTCTCTGTTGACTACTTCTTTGACTCTAAGTTGTTCTGTGAGAAACTGTTCTTTTTATTTCTTGGCCTGCGCCCTCTCTTCTTCAATATTGGCTTGAAGGTCCTCCTTCTCCTTTTGTGCAACCCGATGTTTCTCTACCATTTCTTCCTGGGCTTGTTTCGGAGTTGTTGTGGCTTGGTCTTTCTCAGATTGTGCTCGACGAAAGTGAGCTTCGGTCACATCGGCAAGTCTGTGGAGTTGGGCAGGCTCATCTCGCAACTTTGGTTCTTCTGATGGTGGGGGAACAATGGACACTACACGGCTGGATTGAAGGGTATGTTGTACCCCTCTGAGTTCAACCTTGATTCTATCGTACATCTCCTCCTGCTTGGCTTCATGTTTCTGCAAGATGTCCTATGAGGCATCTACTACAATTGCGATGATGAATTCAAAGTCATCTACAGTGAGAAAAGTATGCATCTTAGTCAAGGTGGCTCTAGATTTATTTTGGGAAGTAGGTTTTGTGGGGGAAAACTTCTTTTTCTTTAAGGGATCAGCCTCATCAACAAGATCATTAAGTAGTGTTACTTCACATTGCTTATGTTGATATTCTTTGCCATTTGTCTCTTCTACTTCATCATCACCCCCTCGTTCAGGTGATACTGAAGCAGTTTCTTGTTATGCGTTGCTCAAGTCTTGTACTTCTTCAGTCTTATTTCTTCTGATGGTTTCAGGTGTGTCGTGTTCTTTGTGAGCAGCCTCCGAGCTATCAATTTTGGGATCAGACATCTTTGCAGGGTCAGCGGGGATGAGGAGCTCTGTAGAATAGTCCTTGGTTATCTCTTCGAGGTCCTCCTCTATGAGATTATAGTATGACTGAAGCTCCTCTTTATGTTCCTCTGCACACGCAGTGATATAGATGAAGTGCCAATCTCTGTGGAACTTCATGAGATGTCTGAATTGGTACAAGGTGTTTGGCACCATGCAAGGGACAGCTTCAACAGCCTTCTTCATTTGGAGATAGTACATGTGGAAGACTACATTCGACTGCCACTGTTTTCTCATATCGCTCGAGTACTAGAGCGTGGTGAACTTCATAGCGAGCGGCTCGAACGACGCGATGTCTGGGAAGGTCACACCTTCTAGCATCTCCCAAATGGTAAATGCGATGAGGATCAGGAGCCAGCTAATTGAAACTCAAATCCCTAATCCTAATCTTTGTGGCAGTCTAATTCCAGCTAGTTGACCAAGTACTTCGCCCAGTTCATCTGGAGTCCTTATACACATTTCCCGGCAAGCTCAACAACGAATCCTATGACTGTGTAGGTCTGTTCTTTCTTACAAGATTTCTTGCGATCAACTGGTAGGCCAGGTGCACTGTGACATTCTAGATGGAAGCTACCTTGTAGCCTTGTGTCTCCTTTTCTACATCACCATATGTGTCTTTGATCTTCTCTGCCAATGCGGGATCTGTAGCCTTTGCTGGGTAGAAGTCCTGTGGATCGGGTCCTTGCATGCTCAATCCGGTGATCCTATGGATCAGTGTCAGATCGAATATGATGTGTCGATATAGCCATAGGTAGCCACCATGGTAACATGAGAGAAGGAGCTTATCACACGCGTTAACCTCCTGGTGCCTTCCAAAGTGTGGAATCTTCATTACATTCAATAGGGTGGACTGCGTGAGGTTCTTAGTCCATGGCTGGGGGATTATTTTCGAGTTCTTCCCCTTCGTCTTGGTCAAGTATTTGTAAGGAGTGAGCATACTATTGTTCTTACAGTCTCCTAGGTTGAAGTCGTTTAACTTCAACGTCACGATATTATCCTACTGTGTTCTAATTACATGTATCCCCTTCAGGAGGTACGCAATAACCATGGTGTAATCAAAGTCCCTCGGGACACTGTCACGACTCACCACACCGGCCACAGGCTGTATGTAGTTTGGTAATATGGTCAGGATTAAATTCGCATTGGCTAGGTCATATATATGCTTGGTTCTCTTTTATGTTGTCGGTCGGGATGGTTTGGATCCATGAGAAATCAATGGAGAGGCTTGCACTCCCCTCATCAATGATGGTTGAATACCTATAGACATTACTTTCTCGACCATGAGATTGATGAGAACTTCTTCGATGGATTTCTCTATGGTTTTGAGCTCATCTAACATGCACGTTTAGATTGGATAACTCAGGTGGATGAATGAGTGTGCAATGCAATGGAACAGGTGTCGATCTTAATAAATAGCGCGGTATAAATGAGTTGGCTTGGATACAATTCACAAAAGTGTTCTCCATGCAACAGTCGATGGACTAAGTAGACATGATGTAACGAATCTGTCCAATGGATGAGAGGTCTTCATCAATGCAGTTCTATCCATTACAGCGCGGTCCTAACAGTCTGATGATGAATCGTTGGGCCATTACTGTTGTTCTAACCGTTCAGGTCATCGAGCTAATGGTTATAATGCTTCCAACGGCTATATCTCTTTTCCATGGTGAAGTGTCATGTTGTGTTGTTCTGATATCCCGGCAAAGTTCCAGTCTTGAAAACCTTCCCTCTGTGAAGTCTCCTCTGGGACCTTCTGTAACTTTTATATCTTTGTTCTCTTCTTACTTAGTTTTCTACACTTCTTCTCGGTGATCTTCGTCTCGGTATTCCTCTTTCCATTTTGATTCTTATCTCCTTTTGGCATAGTAACTTCGCGTTGTTTATATTCTTTCATAGGGTCTAAGATTAATACATCTTCTCTAGATGGGGTAGGTACTTTAGTCTTTTGTGAGTCTTCTTGTGTTCTTTTAACTTCGACATCCAAGTTTCTAGTTCTAAGTAGCTTCAATCTGTTCTCATGTTCTTCAATCAAGTGTGTTATCCTCCTAGTCATGAAATATTTTATTTCTTGATTCTTCTACAGTAATACTTCCTCTTCTTTTCTTCTGGCTTGATCCTTTTCAATACAAGGTTTTCCTAGTAATATAGCAAATGGGGCGTTGTTCTCAATAAATTTAACAATCTCGAAATCTTCCTCTGTCGAAGTTCCATGAGCACTCATAGATATTTGGGTGAGTCTTCCACATAGGGTTATCATCTTTCCTCTAAATAATCATATTCCTCCCAATGAAGGAATCATAGCATGCTTTCCTAAAGTTTCCCAAGTTCTTTTTGTCATGATATTCACCTATGTTTCTTCATCCAGAACACAGTCAATGTCGAAGTCTCGTATTCTTGCTTCTATGCATTCTTTTTCTTTGAAGATCTCTGATAAGTTGATATTTATGTGATTATTTAGGGTTTCTTTCATTTGTAGTAATACATTGTTTGATTCTTTCTGGGGTTCTGCCATGGTCTGAGTCTTGTAACCTTCCTCAGGGTTTTATTGTCTCATATTCATTCTATCAAGCTTAGCAATCATTCTAGGGCAATCTAAAACTTCATGATCCATAGCTTTATAGTAAAGACAACTAGGTCTTCTACCATGGCATTCCTTCGCAAGATGTCCTGGTCTTCTGCAACTGTAACAAAGAGTTAATCATCTCTTTCTTTTAAACTATCCCCTACCTTTCATGTACTGCACAATAGGATCATAGTAGCTAACCTGCGAAAAATTCTTTCTAGGGTCCTGCATCCATTTGTTAGTCCAAACATTCTTTCTATCATAGGAATAAAATATCTTTCACTAATTTTGTCATATCTACTCATATCAAAACCTTCTTTCATCTAGTTGTGCCCTACTTTTCAACCTAGCACAAAATTTATCAAACATACCTAGATCCATACTTTTAAACAAAAATTTCCACTTATCTTACTTTTTCAATCAAAAATTTTCACTGTTCTTACCTTTACCAGAGCACAAATCTTTCAGGTCTTACCTCCTTCCTTTATATCTAACTCTTCTTCTTGGCACACAGCTTCACAGGTCAAGTAGAATAATGTTCACTAGGGAAACAGATCTATGCATGGAGCTTTCTCTTTTTCTTTGCTTCAGTTCCCAGCAATCACAGTTTCAGGTCCCAGCAATGGAACCATTTGTTGGAATAGGGGCAGACCCAGGGTTCAACGCTACAACATCCCACCAACAAAACCCTAACTACCGGCCCTTTTGGCAACACCTGCGAAGTAGATGAAGTCTCACTCGAGGTAGAGGCAAGGGTGGTTACAGGACTTCGATGTCTGCAACCTTAGCTGGGACACAAATATGTGATTGTAATAGTTTAACAGAGCACTTAGCAGTTACAGTTTAGCAATATTCTCCTTTAGCTTATAGCGCAGATAAACCCTAATAAAATAACGATGCAGTATTCACACAGATCCAATATAATCAAGCACTAAGAACATCAACATAGGTCAGATCTAGCAGATTATTCAGCTCTAATTTATCATATCAGATTCATCTAACATACATAAACGCACTAAGCATTTAATTACATAAACAATAGAACAACCAAAACGCACAAAGAAACCACAACACGGGATATATGTGGTTCACCCCCTCCCTGGGGATACGTCCACCAATTCTTCTTCTCTTTATTGTCTTATGTCTATCTTCTACATGCATAGAGCCTTGAGATCTTACTCCGCAGAGGACAGGAGATCTGTGCACTTTGCTAGATCCTATTTCCATGAGTTATAGCACAAAGATTTTCATAGTCTCTTATGATCACTTTCACTTAGCTCTGCAAGTCTTACACAGTATGCACAAAGAAATTACAATTACCACATGCACTTAGCACCTAGCATCACATATATTTCCCCACCCTTCTTACATCGCCTAGACATCTATTTATACATTACAAAATCGGGCCTACACATGGGTAAACCCATGGGTCGACATCCCCATACTCGTTACATGAGCCCAAAACCCAAAAAGACCTAAAAAGGGGTTTAGATCCCATGATCTCCACTTCGACTTGCACTCCACCTTCAACAGCCTTTCGAAGTCACAAAAGTAGGTCAAACATGACCAAGGATCCTCAAAACTTGGTCAAGGGCCAACAAACATAGATATGGCCCAGACGACACAACAAACCATCCTGAAGATGGAAATTATCAACAACTATGTTTGCACCCAACATTTGGTAGGTGGTGGCGAAGTCTGGGTCTGTCTCATAGAGTTGGGGGCATCCAGAGGTCTCATGGTCATAGGAGTCTAGCATCGTGGTGAGTCTCATGATTGGAGGTCTACTAAGGCAATGAGCGACATGATTGGTTCTTCCTGTTTTATACTTGATGTTGAGGTGGAATTGTTGCAAGTATGTGGACCACTTTTTATGGAGATCATTCTACAATTTTCCTTGTGTCTGCATGAACTACAGTGGCTTATGATCAGTTTGGATGATTGTCTCCTTCCCAAGAATGTAATGTCTCCATTGGTGGCAGGCTTGCACAATGGAGTACATTTTTTTTTGTAAGTAGGGTACTTACGGACAGCATCTGATAGTGTCTCACTATGATAGGCCACGAGGTGGTTGTGCTGAGTGAGAACAATTCCCACCACATAGTCTGAAGCATTTGTCTTGGTCTCAAAGGGTTGTTGCAAGTATGGTATTGAAAGTACTGGGGTTGAGCACAAGCACTGCTTCAAATCATCGAATGCTTATTGTTGGGATTGACCCCACACAAATTTCGCCTTACCACCGCCCCTGGTTATCTGGTTGAGGGCCCATGCAATATGGGAGAATCCCAACATGAACCTGTGGTAGAAATTGGCAAGGCCCAAGAAGCTCTGAAGCTCATTGAGTCTGGTTGGGGCTGGCCAGTCACGAATGACTTGGATCTTGGCTAGATCCACATGTACACCATGTTGATCAATTATGTAGCCTAGGTAATTTACCCTATCCATGTTGAAGGAGAATTTTTCCAAGTTGGCATATAGCTTGTGTTGTCGCAGGGTGTGCAGAACATGCTAAATATGTTGCAAGTGTTTGGCCCAAGTCTTGGTGTAAATGAGAATGTCATCCAGATATACCACTAAAAAAGTATTGGTGAATGGTCACAAGATATCATCCATCATCCTCATTAAAGTGGTTGGAGCATTTGTCAAACCAAAGGGCATGACCAACCATTCAACAAGGCCTTCCTTTGACTTGAAAGCGATTTTCCATACATCTGTCTGTTCTATCGGAACCTAGTGGTAGCCAGATTTCAGATCAGTCTTACTAAATTATTTGGCCCCCATGAGTTGATCAAGGAGGTCATCGATTCATGGAATCGGGTACTGGTTTATGAATGTGATTTTATTCAGAGTCTAGTAATCAATGCAAAGTCACCAGGTTCCATCTTTCTTTTGTACTATCACGATTGGGCTCCCGCAAGGTGATGAGATGGGAAGGATGTGACCCTTGTGGAGCAATTCTTGGATATGTCACTTGATCTCCTCATTCTCTAGCAGACAACGATGATAGACTGGCCCATTGGGTAGCGGTGCATCGGGGGTTAGATAGATAGGGTGCTTGACCTGGAAGTGCAAAGGTACCCCGATAGGTGAGGAGAAGATATCTGAGTATTCTTCCACAACCTTATCTACTTGCTTATGCTATGTGGAGAGGTCGGCCGCAGAGACCCTGGATGTGGCTGTGATCTTTCACTTATTCTGAGAGAGAATCACAAAGAAGAAAAACTTCCTCGTATGAGAGATGACCTTCCTGCATTGCTTAACAGAGATCAAGGAAATAGCACTAGGTGGGACTGCCTCGGGTATCTTGTATAATTTCATGTTCAAAGTAATAATAACACTATGAGGCATAGACTCATATACAGCATGACATTTCCATAAATAACGTTGGCCCAAAATAACATCACAAACTTCTAGAGGAGTAACATCACACAATACCTCATCTTTGAAGGGCTTGATGCCATACAACAATCGACATTGTTGGCTGATGCGAAGATCGCTTCCTTGGCAGAGCCATCCAATGGTGTAGGGTTGTGGGTGTAGTGTTATCGGCAGGGCCAGCCACTTGATGACCTCTACTGATATGAGGTTCTTCTGGGTACCACTATCCACAATGAAGTGCAGTGGGGTGCCTTTTACCCACATTTGTGAATGGAAGAGGCATTCTCCTTCTTTTGGATCGTCTGGTTCACTAGGATAGAGCTTAGTGGTAGCAATGGTGGCACTAGGTTCCATGTCAATGATTCATCTTCCCCTTTCTGGTTGTGGGTCAGAGTCTGAACCTGCATCTAATTTAGAGGCTTTCACTTCGGCCACCAGCAACTGCTTTAAGCGGTAATCAGCAGTGTTATGCCAAGGGCTCTTATAGAAATCCCACCACTTCCCGGTATATTTCTTTACCTTTCTGGCATCCTTCTTTGCTTGCAGCTTGGATTGGTTGTCCTAATACTGTCCATATTTTCTATGTCCTTTGTTCTATGGGTTGGGGCCACCCTTTCCTAGCTTTTGTTGTGCGAGGTTCCCAGGCCCAAATTTTTGTGTCTTTTGTTTGAGCTTCTGATCGATTTTGATGGCATATCGGTAGGTCGCGCCCAAGGATGAGATGTCCAAAAATTCCATTTCAATCTGGATGTATCTATGCATATTTTCTTGATACTTGATCACCATATATCACTATGAATCTTTGATACCCATCTTGGTGCACAAGGTATGAAAGATATTTGTGAAATCTGGCACTGCTTGGTATCTTTCTTGCCGCAATGTGGTCCATTTGGTATACAAGTCTTCATAACTTCTGACAGGGTAGTATTGTTCCTTAATATCATCCCTGAAGGATTCCTAGGTGGTCATGACTATAAATAATGAGGGTTCTTCTGTTTCCTTTTTCTCACAGAAAGTTTCCCACGAATCTTTGACATGGGGAACGGCTTTGAGGAGTGCAAAAGTAATATTTTCTCTATTCGAAAAGTTATGGATAGAAAAATACCCTTCTAGTAGATTCAACCACTTGTCTACAGAATCTATGTCTATCTGACCCTTAAATATAGGAATATCGAATTTTATTTGTACCTTGAAGGGGGTGGCACCTCCGCTCGAAGAAGATGCGTCACCTGTTGGTAGCCGCCGAAGGATTTGCAAGAAACTATCCATCATATCATTCCTTTGTTGCGTGAGGGATTACTCAATAAACAGTTTGAAAGGATCCCTTGTCCCATCATCTTTCTTTTCTCCTTCCATGAGAGGTCTCTTGGGCATGTGAGAGCTTTTTTCCTCAAGAGAAACAAGCTCGAGACCCAACTCTTTGTACTACGACCTTGTTGGGGACATGCATTAAGATGACAAGGAGCAGACCTCTCTGATACCACTGATCCAGATTTTATGAGAAGAATGAAATGACTAAAGATTATTAACATGTTCTTAACACAAAATAATAGAGATATAGTAAAACTGATTTTCTATTCAATAAGGAAATAAGTTGAAACTGTAAAATGCAGCAGAAACAAGCTTGTTGGAATGGTGGCAGCTTATCTCTGAGAAGATATGTGATGGTTGTTCTCATTCACAAGAAAATGATTAAAATGAGGGTATGAAGTCCTTTTTACAATAAGTAGGAATTCCAAAAACCCAATACATCCAAAAATCTAACCCTAGAAGATGAAGCGCCAAAAGTCATGTGAGCCCTGTCTGTTTAAGTTAGTACATCAACTTCCCGAGGTCGTAACTTTTTCATATTATCTCCATTTTAGGAATATGATAGCCCATTGGAAAGGTATCATTGAGGAGATTCATTTTGGGGTCTCAATCATTCCTTCAACTATAATTGAGAAGATCTATCCCAAAAAACCTTCATTTAGGCCCTCAAAATGGCCCCGGAAGTTAAAACTACTAAAAATAGTAAATTGCCAAAATTATCAGAAAAATGTTTTGAGCCAGTTGGAAAATATGGGTGGCCATCGATATCCACCTGGATCAAATATCACCTCAATAATTTCAATTTTAATATTTTAAATACCCAAATCCCAAAGATCCCAAAATCCAAAATACACTCTCGACCGTCGGATCATCCGAAGTGAATTTCAGTCGTCAAATCATTCTAATGTGGAAGGATAGGATAAGTTAGGAAAAGGACATGCTAATATCAGCGATGAAGAATTAGGGACTCAGATCTATAGTCGACAGGGCATATCAGACCCCCCCCCCGACCTTTATGCATTTAACCATGGGGGGTTTCCGAGTTGGTGGTAATTTCCATGTGGGACCCTCATACATGTCACCTTCTTGTTAACTCAGAACCCCCTCATTTTATACCACTTACCGCCTAACACCCCCTCTGGTTAAACCACCAAGCCACTCATACATACCACCTTTGCGCTCCGACGTCACACTCCACTATCCGCTACACGTCACACTCCACTACCACGCTCTACCTCCA
>JZKD02S1783795.1:274586-287137 GCA_000966675.3 Picea glauca | reverse complement strand
TGCAACTACGGAATTTGGAGAACATTCCTACCATCACGCTCGCTTGCCACTTTCACCAGCGCGCGAAATCTTCCGAAAACCCTGTTAGCTGCGGAAAGTGAACACTTTCCACAGCACATCGTTTTATAGGAAATTCACTTTAGCTGCGGAAAGCAAACAACGTACCACATCATTTGAAAAACGTTTCTTAGCGTGAAAGTAAGTACTCTCTGTATATTTCCACGTGCGAACTGTCTGTCGAGCTTTTCGCGCCTCGTTACTTTCCACAGCATTTCGAACTGATGAAACAACGCCCTTAGCTGTTGAAATCTATCGCTTTCCACAGCGCACAATGGGCCCTTTAACATGATGTTAGCTGTTGAAAGTAAACAGTCACATTTTCGAAATAGAAGACTTTATGGATCGAATATTTCCTAAGACACACCAAAACCAAAATTTTTCTCAACTGTAAAAACTCAAAAATGACTTGAAGATACTACTGAAAGCTATGATATCCACCCAAAACTTGGCCGAAAGGACGGTTTCATTTTGGGAGTTAACAGCTTCCATCTAGTTGTAGCCAGAAAAACCAGGGTGGTAGGGTGGTGCAAAGGAGAACTATTTTTCTTTGTTATATAGGTTGGTGCCTGTGTGACTAGAATTTGATGCTTCCATCCAGTTGATGTTGGAACACTCAGGGAGTTGGTGCTTCCTTCTAGTAGGTTCTAGAGAAACCATAGAGTTGGTGCTCTCGGCAAGTTGTAGCTTGTAAAATAGAGGTGGTAGCCTTAAAAGGAGTTGGAGCTCATAATAATGATAATTTAAAGAAAATAAAGAATACTTATCATATCAAGAAGAAGAGGTTTTCTCCCTTTATGGGTTTCCTCAAGAATATCTATCTATGTGTAATTCATGAGTGTGATTGATGTTGAATATTCCATTTCTTACTTCCCTGAATTATTGTGATCATCGTTGAGTGTTTTCTAATGAGTTTAAAATGGGCATAATTGTTTAAGCATAGTAACAACGGATTCACCCCCACCCCCCCTCAGTTGTCCAACAATTGGTATCAAAGCAGGTTCCTTTTATTTAAAGGTATATTAGTAATCTTAAACATGACAAGTCATGAAGGAACTTCAACCAATAAGGCCCTGTGTTCAATGGAACAAACTTTGGCTTCTGGAAAGTTAAGATGAGAACCTACATAATGGATTTAGGTGCAGATGCTTGGGATGTGGTAGAGAATGGTTATGTAAAGCCAGTTGTACTAGCTAATAAGGATGACAAGCTAGAATTCGAATTCAATGCTAAGGCTATGAATGTTATTCTGAGTGGACTTGCAGAAGCAGAATTTGTAAAAGTTATGCACTTATAATCTGCCAAAGCAATGTGGGACAAACTCATTAGCAGTTATGAAGGTAATGAGAATGTAAAGGATGCCAAGATTCAAACCTACAGATTACAATTTGAACAACTAAAGATGAATGAGGATGAAACAGTTAATAAATTTTTCTTAAGAATTGAGGAGCTTTTGAATTCCATGAAGGGTCTTGGTGAGAAGATTGAAGATGTATTTTTAGTTCAGAAGATTTTAAGATCTCTATCAAATAGATTTAATCCAAAAGTTTTTGTAATAGAATAACTGAATGATCTTAATACTTTGTTTATTGATAAACTTCTAGGAACTCTAACTTCTTATGAAATGAGAATTAATAAGGATAAACCCACCTCTAGAGAAGCATCATTTAAAGCAAATAAGAATGAGTATTCTGAGCCTGATGAAATTGAAGCAAAAATTGTGAGAAGACTAAAGAAAGGATCAGGAAAGTACCAAGGCAATTTTCCCTTCAAATTTTGTAACTGTGGAAAGATAGGTCACTTTTCATCTAAGTGTCCACACAAGAAGAAGGACCAGAACTCTGAAGGTGAAGAGAAGTACAAATCCAAGAGATTTTGTAAAAAGAAAAGTTTATGTGTAAACAATGATGACTCTTCAGGAGACACAGATAGTGATTCTTCTTGTGAAGATAAGGTTAATGACTTTATGCTTATGGACAAAAAGGATTATGATAATAAAGTCACAGGAAGTGATGTAAATGATGAAGAATTTGTGGTTGACTTGGAAGGAGAACTGATCAATGCCCTAGAATAAATTGCTAGACTCGGATTTAAGAAGAAAAAGCAAAAACAATTGCCGATACAGTTCAAGAAAGACAGTAAAAAACCTAATGAATACTTTGCCCTGCTAAAAGTAGAGTTAGAAGAGGCAAAGAAAATACAGGACATTATGAAACAACAGTTATCATAGAAGAAGGCAAGATGTGAATCCTTGGAAGAATAGGTAATAAAAACCAGGAAAGAGATTGAGAAGTTTAAAGAATTATATCTCCAAAATCTTCCAAGCATTAAAGCCTCAGCAGAACTAAATGAAATTTTGAGCAAATAGATATCTCCTTTGCTGAAGACTGGTTTAGGCTATGTAAGTGGTTCAAGCAGCAAAGATCCAGTAAACATGATCAAGTTCCAAGTCAGCAAACAATCAGACCATGTGAGTACTCTACCACAAAAAACTAATAAAGACAAGATGATCCCTGATAAAAAAAAAAAAGATATCAGAAGATGGAGCAACAAATTCCAAGAAGAAGACCATCCTCCAGGTACCAAAATTTCTTCCATGGTTACTGTTTTTACTGCTCTAATTTTGGTCATAAGATTGCAAATTGTCAAATTAAGTTTAGAGACATGCAACTAAGGAGATCAAGAAACAAGTAATCTTTGCAACATAGAACTAAACAGCCAATGAGTAGACAAATTTGCACCAATCACTTTGACCTATTGAACAATGAGCTCGAATGCTATAATTGTCATATATTCAGGCATGAAGCTGCAAACTTCCATATGAAGAATTACAAAGCAGATCCAAGGATAAAACCCTTAGCCAGAAATGCCAGCACTTGGAAAAAGAAAGATAGTGAAAAATGTGGTCTAGTACTTTCAGATCAAAAACAAAAAGACCCCTGGTATATAGACAATGGATGGTTGAAGCACATGATTGGAGACAAGGATAAGTTTTTGTCTATAAGTAAAAGAAAAACATGAAATGTGACCTTTGGAAATGATGAACCAAGTAAAATTAAGGGTAAAGGGATGGTGAGTTTGAGTAATGGTAAAGGAAAATCCCAGGATGTTCTGCTTGTAGATGGGGTGAAACATAATTTTCTCAATGTAATTCAAATGTGTGAAAGAGGATGTGAAGTGGTGTACACTTCCAAATTGTAAGATAAAGTCTATAAACTTAGGACAAGTGGTGGCTAAGGGCATAAGGACGGATAATAATGTATATGCTGAAAGAAGATAGAGAAGAGTGTCATCTAAGCAAACATGAAGAAAGTTGGTTATGGCATAGGAGACTTGGACATATAAACTTTGACCACTTAATCAAACTCAAAAATATTGAGGCAGTAAAATATCTTCCAAGAATATCAAATCCACAAGATTATGTGTGTAAACCCTACCAAGTAGGAAAGATAACCAGGACACGGTTTAAATTGAAGAGTTCTACTTTAACAGAGAAACCACTCCAATTAGTTCATATGGATTTATGTGGACCATCAAGACAAGAAGGCACACTGAAGGAAAACTATTTCATGTTGACCATTGATGATTACTCTAGACTCACTTGGGTTTCCTTTCTCAAAGAAAAAGATGAATCATTTGAGAAATTTAAAATATTTAAGGCTTTAACTGAGAATCAAACAGAAAACAGATTAAAGGTTGTAAGAATAGACAGAGGAGGATAATTTATGTCAAGTGATTTCAAGGAATTTTGTGATTAGCATGGGATCAAAAGAGAATACACAATCCCAGGAACTCCACAGCAAAATGGAGTAGTTGAGAGTAAAAACATAACAGTTCAGCAAATGGCCGGGTCAATGATGAATGAGAAGAACATTGGTCAAACCTACTGGGTAGAAGAAATACACATAGCAATCCATATTCTTAACAAAGCTCACCTCATACCACACAGTGACAAGACACCTTATGAACTGTGGTATGGAAGACCTGCTTCAATCAAACACTTCAAAGTCTTTGGGATTAAGTGCTACATAAAAAATAATAATGAAAACCTTGGCAAGTATGATGACAAGGCTGATGAAGGCATCTTATTAGGGTATTCTACAAACAACAAAGGATACAGATGTTATAATAAGAGGTTGCATAAATTGGTTGATTATATTGACATAAAATTTGATGAAGGAATCCCAGTGAGAGGTGAGAAATATTGAATCAACCACAAAGGATATAATTGAAGTTGAAGATGAACAGGTCCAAGGATCGGGAAAAAAAAAAGACACTAAATCAGATGAAGATACAAACACTCAGGCAGATTCAAATCAACAGACAACATCAAATCCTTCCTCCATAATTACTCAAAATAATCATCCTGCAAGTCAGATAATTGGTGATAAAGACAAAGGTGTACAAACCAGGAGAAGGATAATCAAAGACATTGAGCAATCACATATAGCCTTCATATCCAAGGTAGAATCCAAGAAATTCAATGAAGCCAGTGAAGATGTAAATTGGTTAAAATCAATCAATGAGGAACTGGATCAGATTGAGAAGAACAATACTTGGGAGCTTGTTCCTAGACCAGCAGATAAGAATGTAATTGTCTCCAAATGGGTGTTTAAGAATAAAATGAATGAACAAGAAAAAATAGTTAGGAATAAAGACAGATTGGTCTGTAAAGGATATGCTCAAATAGAAGGACTGGATTTTGATGAAACATTTGTGCCCGTAGCAAGATTAGAAGCTATTAGAATGTTTCTTGCCTATGCTTATCATAAGAAGTTTAAATTCTATCAAATGGATGTCAAGTTATCTTTTCTAAATGAAGATCTAAAAGAAGAAGTTTATATGGAACAACCAGAAGGTTTCCAACTGTTAGATAACCCTGACTTTGTCTGCAAGATGAATAAAGCCTTATATGGGTTGAAACAAGCTCCTCATGCCTGGTACTACAGACTGGATAAGTATCTTCAAGACAAAGGGTTCAAGAGAGGAATAGTTGACAGCAATCTATATATCAAAATAGAGGGTAATGATTTGTTCATTGTGTTGGTCTATGTAGATGACATCATCTTCGGAAGTAATAATGCTTCATTGGTAAAATGGTTTTCTTCTGCCATGCAGTCTAAATTTGAAATGTCTATGATAGGGGAACTGTCATTTTTTCTTGGTTTGCAACTTACTCAAAGGTATGAAGGAATATTTCTTTCTCGTGAGAAATATCTAAGAGAAATATTGAAAAGGTTTCAAATGGAAGATTCTACACCTCTGAGCACACCTATGGTCACTGGATGCAAGCTAATAAAGGATGATGACTCACCTAATGTTGATAAGAGTTCATGTAGGTCTATGATAGGCAGCATGTTGTACATCACAACATCTTGTCCAAATATAATGCATGTTGTTGGAATGGTAGGAAGGTATCAGTCTGCACCTAAACAGAGTCATTTGATAGATGTCAAAAGAATATTCAAATATTTGAAAGGAACGATGAACTATGGCCTATGGTATTCTAAGAATCAGAATTTTCAATTATCGGTCTATTCAGATGTTGATTGGGATAATTGCATGGATGAAAGGAAAATCACGAGTGGAGGTGCATTCTTCTTAGGAGATTCCCTTGTAGCATGGTTGAGCAAGAAGCAAGGTTTCATTTCCTTATCGACTACAGAATCTAAGTACATTGTAGCTGCCACTTGTTGTACTCAAGTATTATGGATGATTCAGACACTTCCAAACTTGGAGGTAAACTATATTGAACCGATCCCAATTCATTGTGATAATACTAGTGCAATTAGTGTGTCAAAGAATCATGTATTTCACTCCAAGACCAAGTATATACCCATCAAGTATCACTTCTTGAGGGAATAGGTGACCAACACTATTGTTTCTTTGCATTATATTCCATCCAAAGATCATATTGTTGATATATTCACTAAACCGCTTGCAAAATCTCAGTTTGAGTATTTACTCCAGAAGTTGGGCATGACCCCATTATCAACCTAAGAGAATCCATCCTATCAGGGGGAGTATGTGTTGGTTGAATATCTAATACCTCAAAAAATTACTACAACGACTCAAGGGGAGAAAAGGAGTGGTCTAGATGATACAGTTGGAGGTCCAATTATAATAGTGCAGCCTTTCAAAGTTGCCATCAATGCCAAAGGGGAAGATTGTTGGCATGTTTTATAGGAAAGCGTGTGCTTTTCATTGATGGAAATAAAAGTAGTGAAACAAACCTTGAGAACGAAGAAGACGAGAAAGCTTAGAAGAGATAGTGGTTTCCAGAAGTTCAAATGAGGTCCAAGAGATGGACTTGCAGGAGGACCAAAGCTCGAGACCCGTGAACACTTAGAAAACCTTCTAGGTCAGAGAGATCAGAAGCTCGAGAAGAAGAGTGACAGTGGTCATTGGATCAAACACTATGAAGAATATGGACCATTAGATCAGAGTCCAGACAGAAGGAATGAGTGCACAAGAGAGGAACAGATCCCATCCGTTGGATCTGAGTGCAAAGGACCAGCAACCGTTAGATCCAGTGGATTTGCAAGGAGGATAAGCTTAGGAGGAATACTCGACAATCGTCGGATTGAATTAATGGAAGGACGGGATAAGCAAGGGTTGAGATCTAAGATCTCGATCATCTGAATACCCATCATTCATCGAATCAAACCCAAATTCTCATCAACCATCGGATCATTTTAAAGTTTATGGATAGGATAAGCGGGGCTAAAGGGTTGAGAATTTGATTATCCAAATACCCGTCAGTTGTCAGATCAAACCCGAATTCTCGTCAGTTGTCGGATCATTTTTGAGTGGAAGGATAAGATAAGCGAGGTAAGATCTGAGATCTCATTTATGCGAATTTTCATCAGTCGTTGGATCATTCTAAGTTGAAGGATAGAATAATATAGAAGAGTTGCATCACAGACAGATCGAACCGTTGATATAATATCTTGATAAAATGAACAACATTTGTTTCGGGTATAAATATGTGAGGAGGTTATGCTTCAGAAAAATATCACCTCAATAATTTCAAGTTTGAGATTTGAAATACCGAAAGCCCGAAGATCCGGAGAGCCGAAATATACTCTCAACCGTCGGATCATCCGAAGTGAATTTCAGCCATTATATCATTCTAAAGTGGAAGGACATGATAATTTAGGAAAAGGACGTGCTAATATCAATGGCTGAGAATTCGGGACTCAGATCTATGGTCAACAGGTCATATCGGACCCCCCCGTCCTCGCTCATTACCACTTACCTCCTAACACCCCCTTCGAGTGAACCACAAAACCACTCATGCATACCACCTCTGCACTCCTACGTCACACTCCATTATCCGCTACACCTCACACTCCACTATCATGCTCTACCTCCACACTCCACTACACTGCCTATACATCTCACCCACGTCATCATACCACCTGAGCAAGGACATGAGTCATCTGATATGAAAGATCACTTCGGGTGTATTTTCAAGCATTGATCATAGTACAGTGGAAGGATAGTGTAAGTTTGAAAAGTTGAAATCCCAAAGTTCCAAAGGGTGAAGTTCTGATAGCCATCCATCTCAATGTTTGATTAAGTCCTAACCATCAGATTGAACAACGAAAGGATGAGTGTAAGGATCAAATCTGACCATTGATTTGTTTCTGTGAAATAAACCATCCAATCTGATCCATCCACTCAGGAACACCGTCAAGATCATAAGATCGATGGTCCCATCACATTGTGGGGATTGAAGATGCGTGAAATTTAAAAAATTGAAGGAAAGTCACAATCGAAACCATGGTTTTGGAGAAAGGACATGTGGAGGCTCAAGGTAAATTGTAGGGCAAAAATAAGTTTGTTCTACACCACCTTTGGATGCACCCGCAATCGCGTGGTCACATGAGTTCATCACCCAAGGTCATATCGAGGGAGGAGATAGCACGTCGCTAAGCTCCACTTGGGAGTTCGGGAGATCAGGAAGCACCTTTTGAATAGATGTTTGGTCACCGTCGATAGTCACGTGAAGAAAGGGGCTTAGAAGCCAAAGAAGCCAAAATGACTCTCTGTAACAGACGGAACAGAGTGATTGTATCTACCAGAGAATTCGAAGAGCTTCAGGGTGATCGCCAGAGGATCTGAAGACTCTCAAGGTAACTGCCATAGAATGAAGACTAATCATAGAGACAATTGACAGATGGAAGAGAGTCGAAGACTGTAACTTCCATAGAAGCCAAAGAATCTCGGGATAATGGCCACTAATGAAGAATAGACTCAGTGTGATCACCAGAGAGAATGAAGAGTTAGGTGTATGATCTAGCAGAGGACTTGGCATGATAAATATACACATAATAGAGAAAAGATGGTTGCTTTTGTTGAGAGTTATTCATGTGGGTAGAAGCATGTTGTGTACAGCAGATGAAATGCACAGAAGAGGCATGGCACATAGAATGGACATGGTGAATAGAGTATAAAATGTTGAAGAATAGAAAGAGAAAGTGAGGGAGTAGGAGGAAACTAATGCAGGTAGAGAAGAACAGTGATGAGACTGGTAAGCCATTGATAAACACTGTATCACTGTAATAAATTTCAGTAAGAGAAGTTTTTATAATCAGGGTGGTAGGGAGGTATTAGGGAGGACTGTTGTCCTTAGAGTTTCAAGTGGGTACTTGAACACAGGGAGTTGTAGCTTCCATCTGGTTGCAGCCAAAAAAACTAGGGTGGTAGGGTGGTGCAAGGGAGAACTATTGTTCTCTGTTATACAGGTTGGTGCATGTGTGACTGGAAGTTGATGCTTCCATCCAGTTGGTGTTGGAACACTCAGGGAGTTGGTGCTTCCTTCTAGTGGGTGCTAGAGAAAATAGAGATTTGGTGCTATCAGCAAGTTGCAGCTTATAAAATAGATGTGGTAGCCTCAAAAGGAGTTGGAGATCATAAGAACGATAATGTATAGAAAAAAAAGACTACTTATCATATCAAGAAGAACATATTTTCTCCCTTTAAGGGTTTCCTCATGAATATATGTCTCTGTGAATTTCATGTGTGTGATTGATGTTGAGTACTCCATTGCTTACTTCCCTGAATTATTGTGATCATCGTTGAGTGTTTGGTAATGAGTTTAAAATGGGAATAATTGTTTAAGCACAGTAACAACTGATTCAACCCCCCCCCCTCTCAGTTTTCCAACAAGTACATCTACACAAGGAACAAAAATTGGAGGATCCAGTTCAGGCAACACTAGTCAAGTATCTACACAGCACGGAGGTAGTAGTTCAGCATTCGGTGTGGCAGGACACGATCCCACCATCAAGTTACCAGAATTTAAAGGAGAAGCGTCAAAGGACCCGAAAAAAAATGTGTTCATCTGTGAGAATATTTGGGAAGCAAAACAGATCACAGACAAAGATACTAAACTAGCACAGCTAGCGATTACATTAAGGGATCGCGCATTGGATTGGTACATGAGTTTAGCTACAAACAATCCACCAGGGACAACCAAAACAATTGCAGATATCAAGAAATTGTTGATAAATGAATTTCAAAAACCAAGTTCAGAAGATCAGTACATGAATGAGATTATCAAAATTAGACAGAAATTGGGAGAGTATGTATGGGAGATTGACCAGAGATTCAAGCGACTGAAGGGAAAGTTGAAATATCTCATGACCGATATGCAGCATAGGCACCTGTTTGTCAATTCACTTCTCCCACACTTAAAATATCCATTGTGAAAACAGAAGTTTTAGACGTAGGCAGAGGCTCTACAGGCAACCCTGCAACTGGAAGAAAATTAGTACTAGCAAGTGGATATAGCCATCAAAGAACTAAAGGAGGATTTGAAGAACTTAACGTTCCAACTCGTCTAGAATAAAAGTAAGGACAAACGAGAAGCCATTTGGTGTACTACATGCAGGATGGAAGGGAACCACAAGAACAAATGTTCAACATTTGTGTATTATATGGCATCAAGAATGCCAAACCCATTACCAATAGGAGGACTATGGTGTGAAATCTTCAAGAAACCGGGCCACGATCCATACCACTGCTCAATGATGCATAAATACCAGACAATCCCAAAGAGTTCATATTGCGATTTTTGCAAGTCAGTAGGCCACAATTACAAAGATTGTAGAACTATGGAGTTGATGCGAGAGAGGACATCAAATGCATATAGAGTGCAACTAGAAATGATGATTGGGAAAGCCGCACCACTATTTAACCAAGTTCCAGCTCCATACAACACTGCACAGCAGCAATATAATACTGCACAGAAACCATATAATAACGTGCAGCCACAGTACAACACAACACAACCTCAGTACAATACCATGCAATATAATCAGGTGCCTCAGTATAGTGTGCCAAAAGGAAACTAAGCAGGCTATAGAGGTAGAGGATGAGTGAGAGGGGGTTTTGGAAGGGATAGAGGACCATTGGTATGTCACAATTTCCAACAACCGGGACATTATGCAAACGAATGTCCACTTCCACCAAAAACATGTATGTATTATCGCACATCAGACCATGATACGGAAGAATGTCCAACACTATTAGTAAAGATCCAGGAAAACAGGAACCAGAACAACCAGAATGTTCATTGGATCTTAGTCGAAGAGAGGGATGAAGGATGGAACATCAACATAGTTACCTGTGGAGGAGCTAAAATAGGGAACGATGCAGTTCGACAAGAGCCGGTACAACACCAGTGGGTCAAGAAGAACGTTGAATCAAGGAAGCAGTTTGACGCACAGAAGGAGAAGGAGATATTTATGCAAGCCAAACAATAATTTCAAAGGGAAGACATGGCATCAACTTCAACTGCACAGCAAAGAAAGGAAGCACCAGAGTACGAGATGCCTCTGGTATTGGATCATACCAACGAGATGCAATCCATGGGAAAAGTAAGTACAATCAAATGCTTTTTACAATCATGTGTAAAAGTATTAAATGATCCATCATCTGTCAAAATATTGCAAAACATATTAGAAATATGTAGTATAGAGACGGACGGAAAACTAGAATAGAAAATCGTCAATCACCTACATACAAGGAGAAGAACAAGTAGGGAGTTTAGACTAAATGCTAACATCAAAGATTTCAACATGGGAGCCATCATAATAGATCTAGGATCCAAAGTGAATGTATTACCAAAGAAGACATGGAAATGCATGGGAGAGCCCACATTAGGATATTCATCGGTTCAACTGAAACTAGCAAACCAACACAGAGTCCTACCAATTGGTAGACTGAAAGGAGTGACAGTAGACTTGGATGGGGTGCACACTAAAGAATATTTTGAAGTGATTGAAATAGTGGATGGCACAACACCATATCCAGCGTTTCTTGGTTTGTATTGGTCATTTGACAACCAGGCCATAATCAATTTGAAGACAAGGAAAATGGCATTTGAGTCAGGGGAATATAGGGTCATCGTGCCATTAGACCCATCAGAAGGGGAAAGGTTTGTAGAACCTACTTTCTTGGAATTAGATGAAATCATCCAGTTGTACAGAACAACTACATGTGATGAGGATTACGTAAACCCAACGCCAGTTGAATGATGCATGCCTACACGACCCGTTCCCTACACCTTTCATGGATGAAGTGTTGGAGAACGTAGGCGAACACGAAGCTTACTCATTCACTGATGGATTCTTAGGCTACCACCAGATCAATATAGCACAGGAAGAGAGATAGAAGACCACCTTTGCGACAGAATGGGGATCCTACCAGTACAGAGTCATGCCATTTGGACTAAAGAATGCACCAACAATATTTTCTAGAGTAGTCATCATTTCGTTTAAGGAATTCATCCACCAGTTTCTAGAGGTATACTTGGACGATTAGACAGTCTCTAGTTTGTTGAAAGAGCATGTAGAGGTGTTACGGTTGATGTTAGAAAGATGTAGGCAGTTCCAGATATCATTAAACATAAAAAAAAATGTATATTTGGAACACCGTTTTGGATACTATTGGGCCATATAGTATGCAAACAAGGTTTACTAGTAGATCCTGCAAAGATCGCAGTAATTTTTAACTTGCCAACAGTCCATAAGCTAAGAGAGACATTGGGACACACAGGGTACTATATAAATTTCATCAAAGGATACGTGAAAATTATCGTACCAATGGAAAAATTGTTAAGAAAATATACAAAGTTTCAGTGGAACAGCGAGTGTCAACACGGTCTAGATACCCTGAAGGAAAAGATGGTCACCATGCCAATATTAGTATTTCCATACTGGGAGAAGACATTCCACGTCCATGTAGATGCATCAGCCATAGACCTTGGAGATATCTTAGCACAGCCAGGAGCGGGGGACTTGGATCACCCCATAGCGTTTGCGAGCAAGAAGTTATCAGAATCAGCGTAGAACTATAACACTATAGAGAGAGAAGGCCTAGCTATGGTCTATGCACTACAGAAGTTCAGAAATTACTTATTGGGAAAACACTTTAAGATGTTCATAGATCACTCAGTCTTGAAATACCTAGTCAACAAACCAGTG
>JZKD02S1783795.1:262554-274564 GCA_000966675.3 Picea glauca | reverse complement strand
GATGGTTACTACTGTTTCAAGAATTTGACTTTGAAGTCATAGTCAATCCAGGGAAATTGAATGCAGGACATAACCACCTATCAAGGGTCACAAATGGAAAATAACCTACGAATTTAGAAGACAACTTCCAGGATGCACATTTAGTTTTAGTCCAGATTGTTGATGAATAATTTCCATATATCATTCAGTACTTGAGCATAGGTACTACGCCGAAGGAATACAACATCGCGTAGAAGAAAAACCTGGTAGTACGGGTTGTAGACTATCAACTGATTGTAGGACAGTTATACAAAATGGGTGCAGATAACATCTTGTGAAGATATGTGTTAGAACACGAAAGACTAAGAGTTTTAACATAAGCCCGTGAGGGAATAGCAGGAGGACATTACGCAAGAAAATCTACCACGTAGAAGGTATTGTGCAAAGGACTATAGTGGTGGACCATTAACCGAGACTCGAAGGAGTACTGTCATAGATGCGATGTTTTTCAAAGGGTAGGTAAACCCAACCGAAGGGACGAGATGCCACTACGACCATAGGTAACATTGCAGGCATCGATAAATGGGCAATATACTTTATGGGACCAATCAACCCACCAGCAAAAAGAACAAAAGCAAGGTACATCATCACCACAACGGAGTACCTAACAAAATGGGTGGAAGTAGCACCAGTGAAGGATTGCAATTCAGAAACAACAACACACTTTTTATTTGAACAAGTAATCACTAGATTTGTATTCCGAAGAGTTTTGATGAGAATCCAAGGCATGCACTTCATTAAAAGCATTATCGATGCCATGACCGAAGAATTTGAAGTCCAGCATCAGAAGAGCACACCATATCACCCATGGGCAAATGGAACAGTAGAAGAATTTAACAAGATCCTTGAGAATGCACTGACAAAGATCTGTAATGTCAACGGTGATGATTGGGACCTCAAAGTACCAGCATTATTATGGGCCTACATGACTATGTGCAAGAATTTGACAGGGCACACGCCATTTAAACTGGTATATGGCCAAGAAGTTGATAGGGCACACACCATTAGAATTTCTGCTACCTAGTCTGCGCGTAGCAGCAATTACACACATGATGGAAAGAGGCACAATACAGGAGAGACTAAATCAACTAATGACCATGGGGGAAGACCGAATATTAGTAGGATTCCACCAATAAGTTTAGAAAGCAAGGGAAAAATCTTGGCATGATGGACATGTCAAGAAGAAAACTTTCAAGGAGGGAGATTTAGTGTTGATGTATGACAGATAATCGTTTCAGCACCAAGGAAAGCTCAAAATGCACCGGTTACAACTGTATGAAGTAAAAACTATCACAAATGGAGGAGTTGTACAGTTAAAACACTTACCAGGCATAGAACTTAGAGGGATGATCATCGGGAGCCGACTGAAGCTGTACAAGGACAGTCGACCACCCACCGCACAGTAAAAAAATACACAATATATTAAACAGTACCAACTGAGGCACAGTCCGCCGGAAGAGGAAAGAGCATGCACACTTAGGAACACAAACTTGGCGAGGATAAGGCTAACCGCTAGGTCAAAAGGGAAACAAGGAGGAAACGAAAAGACGGCAAAAGCAGTACGACCCGATGAAGTTATGTGGAATTGAATGTCGAAAAGGATCGACAGGACGCCACATTAATCGTGCCAACTAGAGACGGAGAGGGAGAGTAATGGAAAGTACAAAGGAACTAGATTTCCATTGAATCCATCCTAAAGGTAGTGTCTTAGACAATTTTCATGTGATTCCCATACAAAACATGGAAGCGGGACAAAACAGGTTATTGCGAGACTAGAGAAGAAACAGAGAGCAAGAGCGCATACAGAGCATAGAGAAAATATCACAGAGGTGGAAAAAGCTATGGAAGAATAGAAAGTGATTGACAATCACCATTATGGCACCACCAAACAAGAAGAGTCTACCTAGACTGCACAACACTCCAAAATTAGAACCAGGGCACAGGCACAATCACAGGAAGGTGAACAGCAGCCGCCAGAGGTCCTTAATGACGACAAAATCCCATCACCAGATACAACACCGCTAAACCCCATACCCATGGTAGAAGAAACCCAACAGCCAACACCTGAGGGCATGAATGTGGATATGTCGACAGAAGGACAGGAGCAATAGAACGAGGGCCCAAAAACCCTGAAGGAGGCACAACCAGAGAACCCTGAAGCAGCTCTGAGAGTCAATGGGATGGTGACGAATCAAGAAGCATCAGTTGATCCAGACGAGACTTAAATAACCGTGTTAGACCACCCATAGGAAGGAACAGTGGAAGATGCCATGGGCTAGCCAGAATTATATTCTGAAGTACAAATGATGGTGGCTGGAACCTCAAGCTAGCCACTACCGAAAAAAGAAGCAGCAAGTACCTATGTCACCACACAAGAAACCCGTCGTAACTCTTGTTTTTATGCATATACCAGATGGGGTACAGGTGAAATTAGACTTGTTGGGTCATATCGAGAAACTAAAATACTCTGACCACAATGTAACAGACACAGACAAGTTACCAAAATTCACAAAGAGAGTATACTTACATATTGTGGGAGTGAATGCGGTTGGGGAACCGATTGATCAACCACTCCAGTGGGCAGCAGGATTGGAAAAAACAGGGATTTTAGGTCTGTTAGATGTACCACACTTTGGCAGAGGACAATACACGAACAGTTACATCAAACAACTGATGGCAGTCACACATAGTGAGGATATATGGTTGGACAAGCTCGTCTCGATAGACGTAGATCTCATTGCACACATCACAGGATTGTCATCCCGGGGCATGGATCTCGTGTAATTTCTCGACGACAAGACAAAGGAGAAAGCACTTGCAGAGGAGATGAAGAATAAATAAGACACTAACAGGGGAACGCAAGGAATCATCATCAAGAGGATCAATGATGCCGCAACACAAATGGCCACAAAAATATTAGCCTACAAGCTACTAATAAAATGTTGCAGGGAGGAAGTTCCAGTCAGGGTCGTCGCAGTTGCAGCACAATGTGCTGAGGGCACCACATTTAGTTGGGTACCCTATCTCTTGAATTTGTTTCTAGATGACTTCAAGGATGCGCGGGATCTAGGAACAGAATTTCATTACGCATGGTTGCTCATGTTGATAGCCATCATGGGATGGAAGGAACCAAATTACACATTTTTCGGCACTAGACCCAAGCTAAATTGTGGAACAAGGTATTTATCCCTAGGTGTCACGTCAGATGCCAAGCACATGAAAATGAACGCAGCTATATTCGAAGGATACCTTCACAACCTACAGGAGGCCATCTCTAAAATGTGGAGAATAACACCACAGTTTGTCACACAGTATCGGAACATCACCAACTTCAAGGCCACATGACATGCAATGTGGATACAAGCACGGAAGGACCCCAATAAGTAGTGGCTACAAATACACTATTGTATCATGGAGGGTGACATCGACATGGTTATAAAAGACTAGGAAGACAAGTGGAAGATTCCAGTCCTCATCCAAGAGATACCTACAAAGACAGTAGAAGAGGAGACTGGCCAGGAAGAAACACAGACTTAGGAAGCCCCAATGCCCAAGAAATGAAGAATGGGCCATACCAAAGAAAAGAATACAAATGAAGGGAAAGTTAAGACAAGGACCCAGAAGGGGAAGAAGAATAATATGCAGTCGGCACAAGTGCAGCAGAAACAGGCCAAGGCATCACAGGGGATGACACCAAGTCCCAATCCACAAGAACCAGGCTTGACTAAGAGGCCACCCACTCAGATAGGAGGTGTGCGCAAGAAAATGAAGGTGCAAACAACACCTCTAGAACACATGATCATGGAGGATGATGCAGAGATGATAGCCCGAATGGTTCAGGATTGTATATCCAAGGACTTTGATAATTTTGTGCACCACAGGGATAGAATCCAAGAGGAGTTGGAAGACATGTGACGGTTCCTCAAGAAGATCGGGGAAGCGCATGCAGTGGGAAGTAGCATAAGAATAGGGCCATAAACATCACAAACAGGAGAAGGACCAGAATAAGGTGAGTGAGATATAGTTCATACAATACCGCAGTCGAGTGCAACATTCCACATTACACCCAGCATGTTGTGCATGGATGATATCATGGGGAAGACACCCCTAAAGGACTTAGCTCAATTCCAACCGGTATTGTCGCGGATACCATCCAAAGCGCTACACAAATTGCAGGTTAGAGTTACCCAAGAGGCACAGTCTCGTGCACGCACAGGCTTAGCCAAATTTCAGCAAGCAACAGAGAAGCAGGACACACTAGAAATAATATGTGAGCAGGCTAAGCTCGAGACCCAAGAAGAAAGGGAGCACATGAATGGATTGGAGCAGAAAGTGGCAGGAACTTATGAGAATATTCCAAAGACCGCACAGAGGGATGAACTCACAGCAGTAGAGAAGATTGATCAGATTGCGTAGGCAATCGATCAATATCAGAAGGAGATTGAGAAACTCCGCGAGAAGCTCACACCCACCACTCCACCAACAGTAAGGGAGAAAAGCAAGAAGGAGGCAATAGAGAAGTTTCAAGAGATCGAGCAACAGGTCAATGCAGCAACCGACTTGTTCGAGAAAATAGCACATGTGTGGACAAAACTAGATGAATATCAACAAGTCCAATGGTGGGACAAGGAAGAAGAAAGGATAAGCGCAACTATCCAAGACCTCAAGCAAAGGAAAAATACAATGCCCATCATGGAGCATTTCAAAGGGGTGTAGAATATGAAGAAACTGTAAGCAGAACTCACCACTGCACAAACACTGAAAAAGGAGCATCAGGTTCAAATGGAACTACTTCAAGAGAGAGTGGCAGAAGTTATTTCATAGACAGAGGATTGATTAGTGACAAAATTGTAGTCCAGATAGTAGACACACTCAAGGAGAAGACTACATAGGCACAGACACAAGCAGCGGAGCTCAAGGAGAAGTTCCAATCGATTGTCGGGGAGATTGAAGAAAAGCACAAAGGTTAGGTGGCTTGGGACAAGCCACATGTCAGTGTTGGGGGCCTGTTGGAAGTAGGCCAAAGCGGAAGGCAAGGAGATTTTGGGAAAGAAGGCATGCACAAGGAAAGCGATAGCTGGAAGGAAGAACAACACATGCACATGCAGGGAACACCTAACGATGTTAAGGTTAGGGTTTTTGCAATGTATTGTAATGGATGAAGGGCCAGAAACGTATAAATATAGTTACCTAGGTCTCAGAGAGAGGCTAGTTACTATTTGATAATTGGTTGATGTAGAGAGACGAATATGAAGAACGGATGTTAGGTAATATTTTTTTGTATAACCTAGTTTTGTAAGTTGTTGAGCTAGAGAGGACTGAGGAGGGTAGATCTTGAGGGTTAGATTGCAGGCTGGGGAACCTGGGGCATTCTAGTCTGCCTCATAATAGATCTCAACTCAACTATGAAGAGTTTTAAAGTGCACGGTGTTGTACTGACCGAACGACTATAATAAAAGAGCTAAGAGACAAATCTTTGTGGATGTAGCCTAGGGGGGTGAACCACGGTAATATCTGTGTTATGTGATTGAATGCATGTGTGTATTTATTGTCTTTCAGTAGATATTGATAAGCTAAATGAATGAGTCATTATAGTTCTTGCATAACTCGTGATAATAGTGTATTGTGTTAATAAGTTACAATAGAACTCCTAGGGCACAGTTCTCAGAGATCCCCTACTCAATCCTAGGCTGCAAACACATGAGTATTGTAGCCACCCATTAAGACTATCTCAGGTGAGATGGCATAGTGCACCTTGTGTGTTGTGTTGCCTTCTGGTTTACTAGGAGGATCGATAGTTTTCAAGGCTTTGTTGGAAACTCGAACAGACATGAACCCTGGGTCAATAAACTCAAATACGAATGAAGTAAGAGAGAGGTAGCCAACATCATGAATGTAGACAGATCATGGTTCCTATTCATGTAGGTGTAAAGTTATCTGCATATCAATGTGCCAAGACACAGGAAGAGGAAGAGGAAATGTCATGTGTTTTGTATGCTAGTGCGGTTGGTAGTTTTATAAATGCAATGGTTTGTACTAGACACAACATTTCACATGCAGTGGGATTTTGTTAAGGTCCTAACCCGCACATAGGTAGATCAATGTATTCATATGTAATAAAGGTCAATATTAATAAGGCCTGTCAATAAAATAGAATAAGGTGAATGTAAGAAGACGTAATAGAAGCTTTCTCTTCTAGAAGGATATTCCTCTAGATGCTTCTCTTAATAGACATATTTAGTATAAATAAGGGTCGAGGGTATGAAAACCCTAGCTTGGATATCATTGTAACAGAGCGTTGCTCGACTGGAGGTTGCCCCCTCGAAGAGGCCTGTGAACATCGCTTTCTGAATCAAAGTGCTATTTCAGTTGTTGTTCTCATATTATTTATGTGTTATTGTGGAGATTATGCTGGTTATATTACTGTTATTCTGCCATTACTAGCATTTTATTTATGTTCTGCATTTTTATTATATCTGGTATCTTGCAAGTGGTATCAGAGCACTTTCCTTGGCAAAAATTGTGGGTATTTTTTTTTAGGGTAGAGACGTATTCCGGCGTATTTAAGCCACAGATATCTGTTGTTACGCGCATAAACCCATGATTGAGGGATTCATACATGCAGGAAATACAAGTGGTTCTTAAGTGCACATCTATTGGCCACCCTTGTAACCCCTGTTGGTACCCCTTCGAGTGGTAGCGCATCAGACAGCACCTGTGTACGAATCAGCCTAGATTTCCTAAAGCCCTCTTTAGATAAACCTATCAGCTGTCGGACTGCTATAGTGTCACCGAGAATAGCACTTGGGAAAATACTCTCTAGTACTTGGGTAGTCGGGTAGTACGGCTAAGGGTACGGTCTATCCTCCTTAGTTAGTGCCCTGAGATATTGGGTTGAGTACTACTGTTGGACCCTGCATGTATGTATACCTTCGTAAACTTTACCAGTCAAATCGTTGGGCGGAGGGGGGTCCCTTGTCCCACAAACAAGGGGGTCTCATACACCAATTTAGTGTGCTGGCTTGGCCGTGACCTTAAAAAATAGATATATTATTAGATCAGAGAGCTATAGCACAGGGCAAACCCTTGTCTGTAGAACCCTTGAATACCTAACCCTTGGGGAACATAAACATAAACAAATTAAACCGGCCAGATCTATTGTCATGCAACTGTGTTCGGGTTTCCAAGTAAATAAACATTTCTTTCTGGTTAATAATTTGGGGATTTCAGCACTGCAGCATTCTTCAGACCAAAGTATAACCCTGCAGCTGTAAAAAAAAAAATAATAATAATAAATAAATAAAGTCTGGAAATTTTTTCACCATTATTTGAGACCTATTCCATTAGATTCATCTCTACTCCCTTATCACATTCATCCATATCATTTTTCTGCAAAAATTTATGACCCCACCCGCTCCCTTTTCAGTTCACCCATCCTCATGGCCCATACCCGTAGCCAAGAACTGGAGTCTCGCTTCAACACCTTGCAATATAGTTTCCTCGAGACCCAAAAAGAAGTGCAACAACTTAGTGCTACTATTGCCTCTCCTGATACATCCATCAATACCACCATAAATGCATCTGTGCAGTCCGTAATAGTGGAAGTCAAACAAGAACTGACCACCCAGCTTGAATCTGTCTTTGTATCACTCTGCACCAAACTCAAGATCCCTACCAATGACCCTTTTCCTGACGCACATACAAAGACTGAAGGTGAAACTTCTTCCCATTCCCATACCTTTCATCCCAATCACTTTCAACGGGACATACGCCTTACGTGGGTGGATGTAACCAAATTTGATGGCTCGGACCCCACTAGTTGGGTCACCCAAATGGAACATTATTTCTCTCTCTACAACATTACAGATGACTTGGCCAAACTCCGGTATGGTGTTCTCCATCTAGATAAAAAACGTTGGCAATGGTGGCAATGGAGAAAAACTTCTCGTCAAGGGTATATTGCTTGGACCCAATTTGTGACTGAGCTTTATGAATGCTTTGACACTAACACTGACCATTTGGGCCATTTGAAAAAATTGAAACAATCAGGAACAGTAGAAGACTTCATAGCTGCATTTGAGCCCTGGCTTTTCGAACAGAGGGCATGACTGATGCTTTCTTTCGAGAGTGTTTTATCAGTGGCCTCAAGGAGGAGATTCGGGCCCATGTCCTCATGGCTCGACCTATGAGTTGGGTGAAGGCTACTAAAAAAGATAAAGAATCACAACAAATTGTTTCCTCTCAAAACCGTAAGACTTCCTTTATCCCTCGCCCTAAACCAGTAAACCCCACTACTCCCTCTACCCCATTAAAGATCCAAAAATTGACCAGGGATGAAATGGTTGAACGCCAATGCAAAGGCCTATGTTATAATTGTGATGACAAATATTTCCTGGGCCACAAATGTAAGGAACAAAAGCTTTTTATGGCCATCTCTGAGGATATTTTGGAAGAGGATGCTGCAACTCCCCTTGTTCCCGAGTCACCAGAAATCACTGACATAAACCCTCCCTCCGACCCTCCCAAAGTGGAATCGATCATTTCCCTCAATGCTCTCACTGGCTTCTCTGCCCCCCAAACCCTCAAGTTAATTGGTTACATCAAGCACCGAAAGGTCATCATTATGGTTGATAGTGGAAGCACCCACAATTTTATTCATCGCCGCATTGCCCAAGAAACCCATTGCTATATCCATGCTGTCAACAATTTCCAAATCATGATTGCCAATGGTGGTTCTATGAAATGTGGAAGGCACTATGAAAATGTGCATCTCCAAATCGGTGACTACCACCTAAAATCCCATATGTTTTCTATTGACATGGGTGATTGCGACATTGTGTTGGGTGCAGACTGCCTAAGAACTTTGGGTCCCATTCTCATGGATTTTCAGAACTTAACCATGCAATTCAACCAAGAAGGCCACCAACATAAATTCCAAGGCATCACTGTTGGTTCACCTGAGGTCATCATTTCTCATCGCATGGAAAAGCTATTCAAAAAAGGTCATTCTGGTGTCATTGCCCAACTCCATGCCATACAAGCCACAGAGACACCCCCAGTGCCCCAAGACCTCCAAGCCCTCCTTTCTAAACATCAAACGGTATTTTCCACTCCCCAAGGAATCCCTCTTTCCTGCGGTGTTCATTATCATTCCATTCTCCTTGTCCCAGGAAGCCTTCCCCCAATATTCGTCCATATCGCCACCCCTTTGCACAAAAAAATGAAATTGAGAAAATGGTCCAGGAACTCCTTACTGCGGGCATCATCTGTCCTAGTACGAGCCCTTACTCATCTCCAGTCGTCATGGTACTGAAGAAAGAAGGTTCTTGGAGAATCTGTCATGACTTCCGTGCTCTCAACAAACTGACCATCAAAGACAAATTTCCCATTCCTGTCATTGATGACCTCCTGTATTAATTGAGTGTTGCCCAATTCTTTACCAAACTTGATCTTCGCTTGGGCTATCACCAAATACGTATGAAAGAGGCCGACATTCCCAAGATTGCATTTCGCACTCATGAGGGCCACTATGAGTTTTTGGTCATGCCCTTTGGCTTGTGTAACGCCCCCTCCACCTTCCAGAGCCTCATGAACCATGTCTTCCACCCTTTTCTCCATCATTTTTTCTTAGTTTTCTTTGATGATATCCTCATCTATAGCAAAACCTGGATAGACCATCTTACTCATGTGGATCAAGTTCTCTGCCTACTCTCTCAGCACCAACTTTTCCTGAAACAGTCTAAATTTTCTTTTGGTGCCTTAGAAGTAGAATACTTGTGTCATCTGGTGGGAAAGGATGGCGTCAGGGTGGACCCAAAAAAGATTGAAGCTATGCAAGACTGGCCACACCCAAAGACTCTCAAAAGCTTGTGTGGATTTTTGGGCCTAACAGGGTATTATCACAAGTTTATTAAGAACTATGGAAAGATTGCAGCACCTCTCATGGCTCTCCTCAAAAAGAACTCTTTCACTTGGACTCCAGTAGCTGCTCAAGCTTTTCAAACCTTGAAGATGGCCATGTGAACCACTTCGGTTCTGGCCCTTCCCAACTTCACAAAGACCTTTGTGTTGGAATGTGATGCCTCAGGGAAAGGAATTGGTGTTGTCCTTATGCAAGAGGGTCGACCTTTGGCCTTCACCAGCAAGCAATTGTCTGAAAGGAATCTGGGCAAATCCATTTATGAAAATGAAATGTTGGTGATTCTACATGCCGTTGAGTTGTGGCATCCTTATCTCTTGGGGCAACGCTTCCAAATTAAGACCGACCATCAAGGCCTCAAGTACTTTCTGGAACAACGCATTTCCTCCCAGGAGCAACAAAAATGGGTGACTAAGCTCTTTGGATATTATTATGATATCATTTACAAGAAGTGAAAATACAATGTTGTGGCGGATGCACTGTCCTGGAAATATGAAGACAAAGGATCCATTTTTTCTCTTTCCTTCATTGTACGTGATTGGCTCCAAGCTTTGCACCAGGAATGGCTTCAAGATCCCAAAAGTTCGCATCTGATCCAGCAATTGAAAAACAAGGCTCTGGCTCCCCCAGGGTACTCCTGGCTCTAGGATGAGCTTTGATACAAAGGCCACTTGTATTTAAGTAAATAATCCAAGCTCAAATCCACGGTACTTTCTGAGCTTCATGCTACACCCACAGCAGGGCACTTAGGGTTCACCAAAACATATGACAGGGTCAAACGTTCTTTTTTCTGGGATGGTATGAAATAGGACATCCATAAGTTTGTTGTTGAATGTGAGGTGTGTCAACGCAACAAGGGAGAAACAGTCAAATCTTCGGGCACCCTCCAACCACTTCCAATTCCCCCTGCTATTTGGAAGGATATCTCTATGGACTTTATTACAGGCTTACCCAAATCAGGGAATAAATCAGTCATAATGGTGGTGATGGATCGCCTTTCCAAGTATGCTCATTTTTGCGCTCTTAACCACCCATTTACTGCATCCACAGTGGCTCAAATTTTCATGGACCAGGTCTTCAAGCTTCATGGCATGCCGCACTCTATTGTTTCTGATTGTGACCCAACTTTCATAAGTAATTTTTAGCAAGAATTGTTTAAGCTACAAGGCACACAATTGCATCTCAACTCATCTTATCATCCCCAAACGGATGGTCAAACAGAAGTTGTCAACAAGTGTTTGGAAACATATCTAAGGTGCTTTGCCTATGAAAAACAACACCAGTGGGCTCAATGGTTACCCTTAGCCGAATGGTGGTACAACACTACATACCATAGAGCCACTCGCATGACTCCTTTTGAAGTGGTATATGAACAGAAGCCACCTTCAGTTCTCTCATACTTACCGGGTACCTCGAAGTTCCAGGCGGTTGACCAAACACTTACAGTCCAAGAGGATATTCTTCGTACCCTTAAAGAGAACTTGTTCATGGCACAGAAACGCATGAAGCAGCAAGCAGATCAAGGTCACTCTGAACGTCAATTTGCAGAAGGGGATCAGGTGTTTTTGTGACTGCAACCATATAAGAAAACTTCCCTCAAGGCCGAGCATTGTCAGAAGCTAGCACCCAAATTTTATGGTCCTTACACAGTTCTCAAGCGTGTGGGACAAGTCGCATATCAGTTAGCTCTGCCCAGTCATTCGAAGCTACATCCTGTTTTTCATGTTTCATGCTTGAAGAAGGTGATTGGAACCAAGTGCCAAATTCAAACCAACCTTCCAGAGTTAGCTAAAGAAGGATCCATTTGGCTACAGCCAGAAGCATTTTTGGACTAGCGTGAGCGTCGCCTGTGTCAAAGAAGCATCAAGGAAGTGCTAGTACAGTGGAAAGATATGACTCCAGCAGATGCCACTTGGAAACCATCTACCATTCTACATCAGTTTCCACATCTCAAGCCTTGAGGACAAGGTTGTTTTTAAGGGGGCAGACATGTTAAGGTTCTAACCCGCACATAGGTAGATCAATGTATTCGGATGTAATAAAGGTCAATAT
>JZKD02S1783795.1:243924-262504 GCA_000966675.3 Picea glauca | reverse complement strand
TAGAAGGATCTTCCTCTAGATGTTTCTCTTAATAGACATATTTAGTATAAATAAGGGTCGAGGGTATGAAAACCCTAGCTTGGAGATTATTGTAACAGAGCGCTGCTCGACTGGATATTTCCCCCTCGAAGAGTCCTATGAACATTGCTTTCTGAATCAAAGTGTTATTTCAGTTGTTGTTCTCATATTATTTATGTGTTATTGTGGAGATTATGCTGGTTATATTACTGTTATTCTGCCATTACTAGCATTTTATTTATGTTATGCGTTTTTATTATATTTGTTATCTTGCAGAGTTTTGAGAAGGTATATGTCAAAACCAAGGAAGGAGAATTGTACAACAATAAAGATGGTGTTCAGGTATTTGTGTGGCACTACTAGTTGTGGTTTGTGCTACTAAGGAAGACCAGGATTGGACAGAGTGTTGGACATACATGGGTTCCTTGATACAAATTGGGTTGGATATATGGATCGCATAGGATCTACTGGGTATGTGTTTAACATATTTGCAGGAGCAATCAGTTTGATGAACAAAAGACAGTATGTAGCGGCACTCTCAACTACAAAAGTTGAATACATGGTAGACACTCATGCAAGAAAGGAAGCAGTATGGTTATAGAGATTGTGTTTAGGTATTGGTTTGGTACAACAAGTTTTAAGGATAGATTGTGATAGTTAGATTGCAATATTCATGGAAAAGAACCCAACTTATCATTCAAGGATAAAACATATTGATGTTCAGTATCACTTTGTGAGAGACATGATTGAAGACAAGAAGGCATTGTTGATGAAGGTGGACACTTTGAAGAATGTTGCAAATTCATTGAAAAATTATGTGAGCACTGAGACATTCTCCTGGTGTAGAGAAACGATGGGAGTTTCTACCTTGGATTGTTGACTATATAATCTTGTGACCCCATGTATGCAAAGAAAAGAAGTGGGAGATTTTTGGGTATGTGTTATATTCTTTACATGACCAACTATGTGCATGATTTTTTTTGTTGGGTGCATTGGGGGGGTCAGAGAGGGTTCTACAACCCCCCTTGTCTGGGGGATGGCAGGGGGGTGGAGCCCTCGAAAAAAAAAATTGGTGGTTTTTGCATCTGTTTTTAGCGGTTTTCAGCACACGATTTTCTCTTTTGGAGGGTTTGTGGTGCACAAGCAAATTTGTGGCTTAGCTCGTGGTTTTATAATTCCAATTAAGGAATTAGGGTTGTAGTCTAATCTAGGTCAATGGATTAGCAGTTGTGGATGTTGTGGGATCCTATATATAATGTATTGTAAACAATGAAGTGTTGAAATGAATAAGAATTAGAGGTGCAACTCTAAATACTAGGTTGTTGATTTTCTTGATTTGCGTTTCTACGGTAAAACTATTTGTGATTGCTATTGTGTTCTTTTTGTTTTTAAGAATTTATGTGTGCATTGCATTATTGTAAAAGGTTTAAAACTTACACCTTGAGCCCTTGATTTTTACTAAGGAAAGGTGGCTCAAGTCGGTTAGGCTTTTGATTAGAGTTGTACATGTGTATTATCTCATGTGTCTTGCTCAAGTCATGTACATTTCATACTTTTTATATATTTCTTGGTATTTTTTGTAGGTGATTGTGTGTTGCATTATGACATAACACATGCTCACAAGTTGCTTCAAGGTAACACCTATATATTTGCATGTTGTTTCACAGTTGGGCATAAGCACATTTGACACATATATAAATGATGGCCAAGAGGACCTCAAATTATGCATATCGATAGAAATTTTTTATTTGCCAATATCAATATCAATTTGGGACATTGATGACTTGATTGATGTTATTACATGATTTAGTTATTAGTTAACCTTTATAATTATTTAATATAACCATGTACATAATTTCTCTATTCTTGGATAATGAAACATGTGCATCGCTTCTGTATTCATTATTAACATGGTTCTTTATCCTACACAAAGCTCAAAGAACTCAACCACTTGAGCTAGCCCACCAGGTTGTGTTTCTATTTTTTTCTCCCCCAAAGAAGACCTCACTGGGAAATTCAAGGGATGCATCCCCATATTCGTACTGATGTCTCCATCACAGCATTCATCAAAACATTTAATGATACCACAAATAGAGAGAAAAGGGAATGGACCGCAAATAAAAGAGAGATTTAAATTATCATTTCATAAAGCGCCAAAAATATTATGATAGATAAAACATTTCATAACTCAAGCTTCTAATCAAAGTCTTTGAGAATACAGTAATGTAATATCCTAATTATCTCTCTTGGAGTCTCAAAAATAATAATGAGTCTTTCAATACAAAAGTAAATGTCTTTAAAGAAAATAAAAATGCAATCGCCCTTCGAAGAGGACTGGGATTGGCTCTCGTGAACCATAAAATGAAAATACTTGGAAGATTGAAAGAAGAACAACGAAGAATCAGTCTAAATCCCACATAATACTGAGAAGATAAAGGCAAGAAGACAAATGATTGTACCAGAAAATGGACTGAGGAAAAAACTAAAATGATAGAGTTTATGTTCGACTCATTGTGATGGAAAAAAATATCATCATTACTTGCTTGCGGATAGCTCCTTTATAGGTACATGTTGTTGTTGAGGTGGCACAACTGCTCTAACTATTTCTTGATTTTGTGGTTCAATAACTTTGATTAATGCCTCAGTTTCATTTATCATTTCTCTTAACTATTTAATTATCCTTAACCAACATGCATTAACTTTCTTCATACGGTAAGGTGAACGAAGTTTCTGTTCTTTTCTCCTGGATTCATTTATATTGAGACTTTGGCCAAAAATGTCTTTATGGCTTCTTTGGAAAATATTTCATCATTTTCCAAATATTTCTACAAATTTTCTTTAAAATTCTCTATTCTTGAGGAAAAACTAGCAATACTTTGGGCAAGCTCCCAAATTTCTTGAATTATATCAACCCTTTTTTGTATGGCATCACCAACATATTTTCTTAGGGCCTGCAATAAACTTGATGAACCTTTGTATTTTGTACTACTTTCATGGATCTCCTCCAATTCAAGTATAGGTTGCATAGAACTTAAAGGTTCTGGAGACAATGATGTTGGTACCAAAGCAACTTCTAATTCGTTTACCCTTTTCTTTAGTTCCAAATTCTCTCTTTCCATTCTGTCAATTGATTGTTTTAATGCATCTCTAGTAGCTCCATGAAATTCTACAGTTTTAGATGGTGCTACTCCATCCAAGTCAATTGAATATTTCCATCAATCATATGACTTCTCATTCTTGGTATTAACTTTTTCTAGCAACAAGTTTTTGGTTTCCCGGTTGTAAGTCGCATGGTACAGAGTGACGGATTCCTCATCAAATATCTTAGGATCCTGAGTCGTAATAGAATTAGATATTTCTCTCATCTCTAACATCCTTTCTGCAGACCAGTCGGGTTCTTCAATGATCTCATCCATGTCCATCGCACGGGGACTTTCCTAGAATTTTGATGTGTTTATTTCTATTGATGGTACATTTCTTTTTCTTTTTATAGGAGTATATGAAACATGTGTTTTGTGAAGGATTTTTCTTGGTGTATTTTTATCTCCACCGTCATTTGAGCCTCCAACTGTTGTTTTTCTAGTATCCATTCCATTGGTTCTGCTCTTCATTTTGGATGGATTGCTTCTTTGAGACGTTGTCAGCGAGTTAAGGTTTTGATTTGTTGTTTATTTTTCATGTTGTTTGTATATCTCATTTGTACTATTTGCTTCTCCGGAATTTTTTGAATTTTGGTAGGTCGTTAGTTCCTGAAGATACAAATTATCTCTTCCACCTTCTTGAAACTATTCAACTCTGACGAAGTGTGAAGAATACCCCACTAACTGCATATGTGTAGTGATTTTTTTATCTAGGTCAAAACCATCAACAAGTTTGGCTTCCTTTAAACCGATTTGTTCATGATGTCCCACCAACTCATTCAAGTGAGTTATATGTTTAACAATTCAATCCCCAATTTTCCATGGCAGGGGTATAAACTGCCTTTTCCTATTGTCATGAAAGAATCGGGCCCAAGTTTTGTATTGCATGCATATTTCTCCAACAAAGAGTTTATCTGATGTATAAAGTGGTAAAAGGAAAGGTTTATCCTTACTACCAAATATTCTTATTATAGTTAATTCTTCGGACAACTCATAAATTCCTTTTCCAGTGAGGAAGGAAGTTGCCTCTAAAGATAACCTTGATGTGCTATGTTTGAATATTAACCTTTTGAACTCTGAGATGAAATTGTTGTGAACTGGGTAGAAACTGTATTGGGATTTAAGTCTTTATAAAATTGAATACCATGCATAAACTAGTTCTAACTTAAAATCTGCATGTTTTCTTGAGGAAAATATTCAAAAACATGGTCATACGAAATGGTGAATATGAGTTAAGAATCCATATACAATTTATGGGTCTTTTTGAGGTTATTCACTTAGAAAGAAATTTCATTTGAGATGAGATAACCCCAATTGATGATAGTTTTTTCATGCAGGGCGTAATGTATAGCATATATAACATTTCTCGTTACAGACATAGTAGTTTCCAAACTGAGAATGCAAGTAAATAACCAAGAAAATTCTCTGAACGGGTATCTTAGCAAATTTACCTCGATTCTAGAAGTACCAGGGTTACAGGTCAGATCTTCCAAACAGTTTCTCAATAGTCTATTCACTCCCTTATGATACTTCAAAAATTCATGAGCTTCCTCTCTCTTGAATCGCATAGTTGGTGCAGGGAGTCACAACATTTTAGAAAACGTTGAAGGAGCTAGAGAAATGGGTTGATGACCTTGCATTTGAATTATTCTTCATCCAAAAAAAAAATTATCTGCACACCATTGGATAATTTCTTTCATGTCAGTTACTTCTAGAACACATCCTACCAATGTTATTCCTGAGGTCCAGATTAGGTTTGTCCTCTTATCGGCTGAAGGAAGAGACTTGTAGTACTTGTATGCCATAGAACACTGGAACCATTGATCTTCGCGACCCAATGTGTTCAATGTATCTCCAAAAAATACTTGCTTCTTCTTACTTGACATATTTTCTTCTTTTTACAAATGTGGTGCTATTGTCGATACTTACAGGTTGACATTTTTATTTTATTTAAATTCCTACTATGTACTGCCTTGGTAACTTAATCAACCATATACCATGCTTTAAATGTGATGCAGGATCATCTTTCCACCTCGATGGATGCAACAACAAAACAACACGTCAGCACGCATTTGGATATAAGCAGAGGCATCGACCCTCTCATTTCAAAAATTTGAATTATAAAATTATGTGAATTTATGTGTAAGGTTGATAAAACGCCAAAGCCATGCCTTTGGACAGGTGTGGATGGGTTCAGCAGAATAACCGACTGTAAGCAGGTTCAAATCCATGTCGGTTCTGGATATTTGTTTAATGTAATGAGTCATAGGTTAAGGTGTCTTAACGAAACGGTGATTGTACTAAGGCGGTGGAGAGGATAAGCTCGTAGAGCCCTCTTTTGTAAAAATGAGAGAGATATTTTATATAGAGATTTTTTTTTTACATTAGATTAGATTAGAGAAGAATAGTGATAGAGTAGCGAGAGGAAGAAAAGAACTGAGACTCTTTGATAGTCCAATCTTGTACACAGTTGTAAACAAACGTTGATCTTAATACAAAGAAAAGCAGTTTTTCCTGCATATGATGTGTATTTATGTTATTTGTTTTCTTTGAATGATATATGTATGTCAACATATGTTGTAGATGTTTATGTTAACTTTCATTTGTAGGATTAAGATAGACTTCTTAGTCATTGAGAGTTGTTCAGTTATTTCTGGGTAATTTAGGCTGTGCGAGGAGTGCATAACAGAGTCTTGAAACTCTGTGAGCTAGTTCAAAGACCACACATCTGCGTTCTGTGTTGAATTCAGGAACAACATGCCAGGATGTTACACCAGAAGAATTATAAATTTAAGAAGGAGTCTCAAGTTTGTTGAATACCTTGAAGGAACATAGGTGCAGCAGATAGCACAATTAGAGTTACTGAATACTATGTTTGCTTTGCAAGATGTGCATTGCATAGGATAAAGGGAGTTAGTCGGAAAAAAATTTCCTTTCAGAAGTTACAAAACAAAGGAGGATGAGTGAAATCAAGTGTCAAAGCAAGGCTTGTTTCAACTCTCAAGCTCAGAAGAGATAGCAGACAAGACGTCGAAGCCTATAAGACTTCAAAGGCCCTTGAATTCTTGATAATTATGGTGTTCAAAAGAGGATTTGAGGATTTAATTTACCTCGCGAGAACAAAGCTCGGGAAGAGTAGTGGTTCTAAGCCTCGAGAGGAAACACTTAGAAAAAATTTTAAGTTTTGAAGATTTGAAGCGTTCAAAGGTGGAGCATAGGACTGAAGTTCGAAGAAAGAACAAGTATGGAGTATTGAGCGGGAGAAATCCTTCAGAAAATAATTTCAAAGAGTGGATAAGATCGAGGGTCAAGATCCATTTAGAAAGAGTCGAAATCTTACAAGTCATTGGATCTCAGAGAAGTAGCACACTAGTTAGTTGCGAGGAGTTATCGAAATTTCGCGAAACCAAAAGATTTGGAAGAAGCAGAGTGAAATTCGTGAAACCTCGAAACGCGAAATCCCGAAATCATCAAGACCGTCCATTGAAAGAGGACATGTGGCGACAGATCAGCGTTTCGTTGATTTGTAAATCGAGAAGTTGGATGTAAGAGTCGTAAAGATTCACGAAACGCTAAATCGTGACATAATCACAGTCGTTGGCTGGAGAGCCGATGTGGGTCATTGATCTGATCCGAATATTTCACAATTTCGGGTATCGAAGGATCGGGAGAATGGAGGTGAATTGGATCATAAGTTCCTGATACACGAAATCCTGACACACTCGGAAGGATTGGCCCCAGGTCATAGAAAAGGGTCATATGGATGAAGGATAAGGGAGTAGCTAGCATGTGCTATGCCCTTATCGGAATTTAGAAACTTGGAAGTTCGAAGGACAGAGAGTCGGTCGACTCATATAGCCGATATGAAAAATCATGATGCACCTTTTCAAATAAGCGTGTGGTCACAAGGCATGGTCATGTGGAAAAAGGCTTGAACTTAGCGCTTGTTCACGTGGTAGAAGTTTCATAGAGACTTGTGCATTATTTTCTTAGAGGTTCCAACAGGGAATCGAAGACTGTTTCGATTCACTCTTGAGAAGATCCTAGACCGGGAGGTCACGCAGCCCTTGGAGAGGAGGGGGTCTACATCAAAATGTCATCAATTGTCATGGGACTTGGATTTATTGCGACCCTTAATCAATGCATTATGCATTAATAAAGACATTATGTTTTTGCGAGTGGCGAATAATGTGAAAGGGGTAATTAATTTGAGAGGAAATTTTGATGTAATGGTATGATTGACGGAAAGTGTTAAGTATGGAGGTGTGAAATGATGTATGGGAAATTCTAAGAATATAACACGGAGTTGCGGGGTTACAAACATAAATTATTGTGAAATAATCTTCGAGAAAGGGTCACAATGCCCACATTGAAATTGCTAATATGGTTAAGTGTTGGGAGAAATGTGGACTTGCGGATGTGTGGACAGGCGGACCTACTAGCAATGGAAAATTGATGGGGAGTAAGAAATATGCTCCATACTGAGAAATGTGGCTAAGTATGAAAAGAAGTGAAAAGTGAATGTGGACTTGCGGTCTTGCGGTGGAGACCTAAAAAAAAGTCAAGGGATGGTAAGTAGCTCTGCATCCACATCGCTTGAAATTGACTAAGTATCAAAAGAAAATGGAAAAGAAAACAAAGTAAAGTGTTTTGGTGATTGTGAGGTTGCGGACCTAGGTAATTAAAAGAGAGTTTAAGAATTTGTATGCAGCTTCACATTCACATTTCGGAAAACGACTAAGTGCTTGGAAATTTTTTTATGTAAGAGGAGACAAAAGTAGGCTAAGAAAAGTGTAAAATAAGTCATGCTAGATTGATTAAAAAAAATGGATCAACACTCCTTAAGCAATAGGAGAACCTCATCCACATAACCAAATATATGTATACATCACAATTCACATGTCTCAATAATGAATACATGATCTCTATATATACCTATTCACACCTACACATGAGGCCCCTTTACTATTAGGCCAACCATATTACATATATATTTACACATGTTACATGTACATTTATCCCCATATATGCCCCTCCTTGGGGTCATATCATATGCATTTAATCCTATATATGCCCCCCTTGGGTCATCACATTTTCTTACCTAGGAATATTGATTATCTTTTAATGAATCAAAGTTTATCCCCTTAAATTGATATTAACCTTATAGATTAGATATTTACATTTATTTTTAGTGAGCTCAATAACACAAGCTAAATGTGTATAACCCTTAATCATTTTTTTGTTATTTGTAAAATGTCAAATATATAAGAATTTGAAAAAAAGAAGGTTAGCTTTGGTATCCTTATTATCCCAATGATTCTAGATGGTTGTGAGGATTGTGGTTGTAGTATTTCAAGGGAAACTTGGAGGAAAATCAAGTAAATTGAGTGTATTCTAATAAATAACCTTAAACTACAATGCAATACAACTAATCCAATCCTCCTTTTGGAGTTGGGCTTCCACCAATTGAGAGTAAGGCTAATAGGTACTTAATGTGCAAGCATAAGCCAAGTAACATGAGAATGGAATGCTTCATATCATTAATTTTCAAACATTAATAAACACCACTCAAGACTTGAAAGAGCTCAAACTAGAGATGCAATTTCTTGATTAAATCAATGGGGGATACTAGAGGAGGGCATCCTCCAAGACATAAATGTTGTTAAAAGAATTATCATAAATAAGTTTAAAGAGAATATGTGGAGTGATAAGAAAATCAGGAATAAGAGAGTATTGAATTATTACCAAAAAATCATTAACCTTAATTTGGAAAATCAAAATTATCTTTTCTTTGTTACAAACTTAAAAAATAAAATAAATATTGTGAAGATATCCACATGAGCTTCATAGTGAAACTAGGCATTGGAGAAGACCTAAAGCATATTGGCATGAAAGAACTTATAAAATCAGCGAGACTTATAAAATAGATTATGCAAGACATTTTTTCTTGAAGCGCCCATCTTACAAAGGCATTAGATTTAATTTTCAAGACATGTAATAAATCCAAACTCCGCCACTTTTTAAATTGTAAAAAATCAAATAAAACTCATAAATTTCATCTCCAAGTTATTTAATCATAAAGAAACATGATAAATCAAAGTAATTAATTTAGTTTTACAAGTTCGATAAATCAATGTTGATTTTAGAATATGGTAATCATCATTATCATTATTAAAGAATTATACAATTATAATTAAAGTTTGAGATTTTTCTTATTTATAAAATTATATGAAATTTTCTTTAAATTGGTTATTGTAAGAAAAAATAATAATAATTAATTTTTATTAGTATTATTCTTCAAGATTTTTTTTTGTAATCAAATGGATGGTGGAGGTGAAGTTGTGTATTTGTGCCATATCCCCCCACCATCCACCTTCCCAAAGGGTAAACCACAAATGCACACTTTCTCCTTGAGAGGAAAATGTACAACATTACCCCTCCATCACCCACTTGGGAATGAAGGTGCCACCTTCACTCAATGAGGAGGGTGATGTGTAGGTGAAGGTGTGCATTTTTACAACAAATGCATGTCTTCACCCTTAAGAAAATAGGTGGTGGAAGTTTGAATATGTGTATTTTCTTTTTCAAGAAACCTCATTGAAGTACTTCCTCATGATACACAGATGGTAAACAAGGTAAACCATCGATGTTGGTTATGGAGCCTGATTATCTTCTTCATTCAGAGGTCTTTGTTTTCAGCCATTTTTATACCCCATGAAGACTTTACACCCTGGAAGAATGTACACTCCTCCATGTGGGGGTATGTGGAGGGGCGTTACCCCCTCTGCGGGGTCCAGGGTCAAGCGGGCCCCCGAAAGAAAAATTGCCTTGTAAATGTATATTGTAATTTAATTGTAAATCTGAACTGTTCATTATAAGGTTGCAGATCTTATGGTACAAGTTATGTTAGGGTGTTTTTCCCTAGAAGGAAACCCTCTTTTATGAGGGAAATGTATTGCGACTATGTATCATTGTGAATATTGTATTCTGAATCAGGAGACAGTGAGAGAAAGAAGAGGAAGTTACAACGGGTGTGTCGTATGTTGTATCCCTTCATTTGATGGATAATAATAAAGGAAGGACCTGGCAATTTCTTTGGTGGATGTAGCCCACACTGGATAAACCACGTATATCTGTGTCTCTATTGTATTGTGTATCTTTTGTGTTTTATTTCCGCATTTGTTTTATTGTATTGCTCTGCAATCTTGTTTTTCTAACACTTGGTATCAGAGTGAAAGCTAACTCGCGGGAAAAGAGGGTTCCTGGTTCGAGTAGGAGCAATGGCATAAGATGGAAAGTTTAGGGTCGAGAAATTTAATGGCAAAAACTATCAGTTATGGAAGATGCAGATGGAATATTATTTATATTAGAAGGATCTATTCCTACCATTAGGTGATATAGAAAAGAAGTCGACGACCATGAAGGACGAAGAATGGGAAGTTCTTGACAGAAAGGCACTAGGAACGATACGGCTGAGCCTGGCAGCGTCGATGGCTTTCAATATTTCGAAAGAAAAGACAATGAAAGAGCTTATGGACGTATTGGCTAAACTATATGAAAAACCCTTAGCGTCCAATAAGGTATTTCTAATAAAGAGATATTTAATATGAAGATGGCATAAGGTGGGTCTATTGCAGATCATTTAAATGAATTTAATATAGTTACTAATCAATTAAGTTCTGTAAAAGTGGACTTTGATGATGAGGTTAGGGCTCTTCTAATATTGTGCTTATTTCCATAGCGCTGGAACGGCTTGGTCATGGTTGTAAGTAACTGTGTCTCTGGTTCAAAAACTTTAAAATTTGATGATGTTGTTGGTGTTATCCTTAGTGAGGAAATGTGATAGAAAAGCACAGGTGAGACATCAGGTAATGCATTAAACATAGAGAACGAGGGAAGACAAAAGGATAGAGGAAAGGGCTCAGGGAACCGTGGGAATCCTAAGAAGGGCAGATCCAAATCCATATTTGGAAAGATATAGTGTTGGAATTGTGGGAAGAAAGGACATATGAAGAAAGAATGCAGATCTCCAAAGAAATAAAGAGATGGACAGCAGGAGAAAAATCAGGAAACAAATGTAACAGGTGATGTGTTACAAGATGCTTTGATTCTTTCTGTAGATAATATTTATGAGTCTTGGGTAGTAGATTCAGGGGCTTCATTTCATGTCACACCCCATAGGAAACATTTTCTAGATTATGTTAAAGGTGATTTTGGACGGGTTCATTTGGGTGATGATGCACCATGAAAAATTGTTGGAATGGGAAAGGTAAAAATAAAGCAAAGCAGTGGAAACCAATGGTTGTTGAAAGAGGTAATACATGTTCCAGATCTAATAAAAAATAAAATTTCAACAGGGCAGTTGGAAAGTGAATATTGTATATCCATATTTATAGATAAGGTGTGGAAGGTCACCAAAGGATCATTGGTGATAGCAAAAGGAGAGAAGGTACATACATTGTATTTATGTATTGGTAATACTGACTCTTCCATCTCTTTAGCTTCTACAGGAGTGGATACAGCACTTTGGCATCATATGCTTGGACACATGAGTGAGAAGTGGATGCAAATACTTCACAAAAGAAGTTTGTTGCCAGATCTTAAACAAATTGATTTGGATTTCTGTGAGCATTATGTTTATGGAAAACATAAGAGACTCAGATTTCTCAGAGTCAGAAAAGAAAAGAAGAGTGAAAAGTTAGAGCTTGTGCATACAGATGTATGGGGATCAGCTCAGGTATCATCTCTTGGTGGCTGTCGTTATTACATTACTTTTATTGATGATGCAACTAGAAAAACTTGGGTTTATTGCATTCGACAAAAATCTGATGTTTTTTATACTTTTAAGAAATGGAAAGCTTTGGTTGAGAATGAGACAAGAAAAAGGTTGAAGTGTCTCGGATCAGAAAATGGAGGTGAATATTGTAGCAAGCAGTGTGATGATTATTGTTCATACCATGGGATTCATAGAGAAAAGACGATTCCATGAACATCACAAGAAAATGGTGTGTTAGAAAGGATGAATGGGACAATCATGGAGCATGCAAGGAGTATGAGATTTCATGCTAGTTTTCCCTTACAGTTATGGGCATATGATGTATATATTTTTGTTTACTTAATACACAGAGGACATTCAGGCTCTTTGGATGGTAGAATTCCAATGGAGGCATGGACAAGTGAAAAGGTAAACTATTATTTTTTGAAGACTTTCAATTGTGAATCATTTGTCCATATTGATAAAGAAAATAGAACAAACCTTGAGGAAAAATCCAAGAAGTGTACCTTTATTGGATACGATGTTAATGATTTTGGTTATCGCTTATGGGATTATGAAAATAAAAAAATCATTAGGAATGGAGATGTCATATTCAATGAGAAGGTCATGTACAAAGATCAGTTGCAGGGAAAGAAACAGGAAAAAGAAAAACCAGAATACACAGTTCTTGATGAGATCACTGAAAAAGAAATTCCAAAGGAACCAAAAAATCAAAATGTACAACAATAGGAGAAGCAGGTACATCAAACTCCTGCAAGTGTTGTTAGAATATCTACCAGGTTAAGTAGACCCCATGAACAATAATCTCCTTCATTGTATTATTTATTGTTGAGTGATTCTAGTGAACCAAAATGTTATGAAGAGGCAATGCAGGTAGATACCAAAAAGAAGTGGGAGCGAGGAATGAAAGAGTAAATGGATTCCCTGGTAAATAACCAGACTTGGGATTTGGTTCAGTTGCCTGCAGGAAAAAGAGCATTACATAATAAATGGGTTTACAAGTTGAAGTAAGAATATGGAGGCAAAAAGCGGTACAAGGATAGACTTGTTGTAAAGGGGTTTACACAAAAGAAAGGTATAGATTTTGATGAAATATTTTCTCTTGTAGTTAAAATGACTTCAATTAGGGCTATTTTAAGTCTTGTGCTAGTAGAATATTTGCATCTTGAACAGTTAGATGTAAAAACAACTTTTATCCATGGGGATTTGGAGGAAGAGATTTATATGCAGTAGCCATAGTGGTATGAGGTAAAAGGGAAGGAGAATTTGGTATGCAGGTTTAAGAAGAGCTTGTATGGCCTAAAGCAAGCTCAAAGGTAGTGGTATTTGAAGTTTGACAGGTTTATGACAGAACAAGGTTATAGTAGATATCATTATGATCATTGTGTTTATTTTAAAAGGCTAGAAAATGGAAGTTATATTATCTTGATATTGTATGTAGATGGCATGCTTGTTGCAGGGTCTAATATGCAGGATATAAATTTTCTAAATAAGAAATTAGCTAATTCATTTGTGATGAAGGATTTGGGTGTTGCAAAGAAAATCCTTGGTATGAGAATAACAAGAGACAGGAAAAATCGCAAATTGACATTGTCTTAGAGTGAGTACATAGAGAAGGTGTTGGAGAGGTTTAGAATGTAGAATGCAAAACTAATTAGTACACCTTTGACCAAACATTTCAAATTAACTAAGGAAATGTGTCCCAAGACACAGGAGGAGATAGAATACATGTCCAGGGTCCCTTATTCATCAGCAGCTAGAAGTTTGATATATGTGATGGTTTGCACAAGACCAGATATTGCACATGTAGTGGGAGTTGTGAGAAGGTATATGAACAATCCAGGTAAAGAACATTGGGAGGCAGTAAGTGGATTCTCAGGTATTTGAGAGGTACTGCTACTCATGCATTATGTTTTGGAGGTTTAGACATTGTTTTACAGGGATATGTTGATTCATATATGGCAGGTGATAAATATAGAAGGAGGAGCACCACAGGGTATGTTTTTACTATAGGTGGAACAACAGTAAGTTGGATTTCAAAACTGCAAAAGGTTGTTGCACTTTCAACAACAGAGGCAGAGTATGTTGTTGCTACAGAGGCTAGTAAAGAGACGATTTGGTTACATAGGTTTATGGAGGAATTGGGAAAGAAGCAGGAGAATAGTAGGTTGTACTATGATAGTGAGAGTGCCATTCATCTTGAAAAGAACTCAGCCTTTAATTCAAATACTAAGCATATACAACTCGGGTACCATTTCATACGATCTGTCTTGGAAGATGGACATTTGAAGTTGGAAAAGATACACACTAGCTAGAATCCTGTAGACATGTTAACAAAGGGAGTAACTAGGGAGAAATTGAGTTCCTGCTTAGTTTCAATTGGTCTTCATGAATGAATATGAATATGAGAAATTTTCCAAGTCTAAGAAGGATCATAGTCTAGCATATACAATAGCGGTGGATTTGTTGAGATCAGTCTCCAAGTGGGAGATTGTTGGTTGTGGAGCCTGTTTATCTTCCTGATTCAGAGGTCTTTGTTTTCAGTCATGTTTATACCCCATGAAGACTTTACACCTTGGAATAATGTACATTCCTCCACGTGGGGGAGTGCAGAGGTGGGTTACCCCCTCTGCGGGGTTCAGGGGTGAAGCCCCCGAATGAAATTGTCTTGTAAATGTATATTGTAATTTCATTGTAAATCTAGACCGTTCATTATAAGGTCGCGGATTTGATGGTACAAGTTATGTAAGGGTTTTTTTCCCTAGAAGGCAACCCTCTTTTATGAGGGAAATGTATTGCTGCTATGTATCATTGTGAATATTGTATTCTAAGTCAAGAGATGGTGAGAAAAAGAAGAGGAAGTTACAGCGCATGTGTTGTAGGTTGTATCTCTTCATTTGTTGGATAATAATAAAGGAAGGACCTGGAAATTTCTATGGTGGACGTAGCCCACACTGGGTGAACCATGTATATCTGTGTCTCTATTGTATTGTGTATCTTCTGTGTTTTATTTCTGTATTTGTTTTTATTTTATTGCACTGTGATCTTGTTTTTCTAACAAATCGATACTAATTATATTGCCTAATCCTGAGAGAACCAAGAGAATTGAACCTGTGACCTCTCAGTTTTAAGGGGTTCCATGTCTAACTTCAAGACCAATTTAACTAACCCTCGAAACTAATTAAAAATGTATATTTATATTTACACAAATGCATATCTAAAAAATTGAAATATAATTTAATTTTAATTTTTTATATAAAAAATAAAATAATATATATACATAAATATAAAATAAATATCAAACTTTTAAGATTTTCTATCTAACGAGTGTCCTTTTGTTGGAGTGAAAAGTTCATCTAGGGTGCCTAAAATGAAAATCAATATTGGTATACTTTAATTTTTTCCCTTCTTAAAAAAAAATAATTATTTTAACGAGATAAATTTGAGGCGTTGATTATTGGGCACTAAAATCACCCTATTTTCAATGAGTCATGTTTTTTAGATGAGTCAAAGTTCCACATGTTTTAATAATATTTTCGAAAAATTGACAATCTATGTCATCGACAAAGCTCTATGGGAAAAGTTCCCATCATAATGGTGAAACTCTGACTTCTGACATAGTTCCTACCGAATTTGAAGTCAATTTTGCTTGGAGAAGGGGGTCATTATGAGTACTCCTTATCCCACACTTAGATTTGATACATAATCTAAAAAAGTGAAAAAAATCAATGTAACATTGAAAAGTTTAGAATATTTTTTTTAATTGGAATAAAAAAAATACAAATATTTCTTTAAAGATAATGAGTAACATAAAAGTATTATTTATTAAGATGGAAGATTGATGTGAGAGTGAAATAAATAATTTACAGGTTAAGATGAAATATTAACATGTTCAAATTTAGTCACTGAAGTTCAATTTTTTAAATTTGAGATGACGACGACATACCTACACCACTTATTAAAATTGGGGAAGTGTACTATGCATCATGTTTATGTAGCTTTTTCTTAGTTTTTTTCACAGTTCTATTTTTTTTTTAATTTTAATGGTTGTCCAAATATCATGTTAGTCATGTTGTTTGTGAATGTTAGGGGTCATACTTATGGAGGATATTTTTTATTTGGTAATTAAAAAAATAATTTTTACTTTGGGGTTTAGGCGAGGCAACCAATAACCAAGCCTAGGTTTTGGCTCTTTATCAAAATATGATGATTTTAAAGAGTTGGAGATCAAACAAATCGTTGTTTTAGGAGATTATATAATAATAATAATAAGTCATATGCTTCATAAATCATGTCCAAACGATGCCCATCTTGGCAGTTTGGTCCTAAGAATGCAATTTTTGGCTTTGATTTTCGATGATAAATCATATCATTAGGTATTAATAAAGCTTAACATCTTAGCAGCCAATCAAACTAATATAGCCACAAAAATAAGCCAAGAAAATTTGAGGAAAAATGGAGAGTCATTGGTCTTTTACCATTTTCCATGATATATAATCAACCAAGTGTAATTAGTAATGGAATTAAAACATCAAGCCAAGTGGCGGTGTTGGATGGTGATGAAGGTGAAACTTTAAATTCCCCCACAGCCAAAGTACCTTGTTGCATCACCAAGTCTTAATGTTGCATCACCAAGTCTTAATGTTTAGTTAATAGCTCTAATATAATGGGATTCCAGGTGGGATGTGGGATAATTGTTGCATATTCAAGTATTGGCATCATCATTTTTTTTTAGTATGTGTATGGGAATAACACCATTATCTGAGAGCAAGAAGCCCAACTTTTTATTAGGTAACATAAGTATTTGGAAACCACATATCGATTTTAGTTTCTGGAATTCTGGAAATTGCAAAGGAATTGGTACCCATATTGGAATAATGGAGGTTCTCCGTGTCCACTCCAATAGATGTGCTCTTCGCGAAACAATTGAATTATGTAGAGGGATTCATCAGTGTAATAGACATTCAGAAGAAGTTCTAGAATATTACAGGTTGTATATGAGAAAATGGAACAAATTATATAAAGAATAGGAATGAAAACATGAAATCAAGATGTAAGCTTGGCATCAACAGAATTGACTCTGAATTCCGAATTCTAAAGAACAAACAAATAGAGCAAATAATAACATAAAAATGGAGGACAAAAAAATAAACCGTTGGTTGACATCGACATGATCGCTCTTGCTAATTTCTACATGACTAATTGATTAGCCTTTGTCTTGTTTACTTTGTATTCCAAAACCTTAAAATTGTAGCATCAATGACAATTTTGGGGCTTCATTTTTCTATATTTTCATAGATTTTAATTTTATGGTGGATATTGATGTGATATTCAATAGTCAAATAAATAATATATATTTTGATTCTTTAAAAAGTTAAAAATAAATTATATACATTTTTATCATAAAAAGTTGGTTTGTAATGTTATAAATAATTATATGATGATGATGATGATGATTAAAGTCCACTACGACCGAATTGGTTTATAGGACCTTAAGAGGGTAAGTGATTACTTGTGATTCTTTAAAATTTTGTTTCTGTACTCCAAAAGCATTAAGAGAAGCCTTCCAAGATCACCATATTTTTATTGAGTTAAGAGGTTAGGAAGGTTGGTAGTGTGACAAATATTTTGAAAATGAGATTTAATATGGGTATAGGTTGGACAATATGAGAAAGTTCTTTTCATATTCAACCTTCTTAGTGTCACAAAGGTGACACACTCTTTCATCTAATGGTGTTTTAGGAATTGACTAACGCTCAGTTTCACTATGGAGCTCATGAGAATTTGTTCTTATCTTAGCAATGTTAATTTTTTCTTTACACTTGGTAAAACAGATAGATCATTTTGATCTTCTAGATTAGGGTTGATTACATCCTTATAATACCTTAATTTTCTTTTTTCCTCTTACTCTTTATCACACCACATTTTCTCCTTAAATTTTGATCTAATGATTTTTTTAATAGTATCTTTATTCTACAAAATGGTGTCTTCCATGATTCCCCAATAGTTTATCCAAGACCAAGAATCTTTATTCCATCCTCTCTTGAGTCGATGGTGGTTATGACTCTATTTTGGAGCAATTTTAGGAAGCCTATAATCTTCCACGTTGTTTAAATTGTTTTTATACATTAAGTATCTAGTCAGAGCCATGCTCTCAAGAGGCTTGTTTCTAAGAGGAGGATGGTGTTAACTCCCAAAATAGCACCATCATTTTGGTTGGGTTTTACGGTGGATAGCATGGCTATTGATAGTTTCCTCAATTCATTGTTGAGTCTTTTAGCTGCAAAATTTTAGATTTTGGCTTGACTTAAATTTGGATTGTAAAGTCTTCTTTTTCAAAATTGTCATTTTCTACTTTCCACAACTAACTTGTTTTCAAAGGTTCATTGTGCGTTGTGGAAAGTGCCCACTTTCAACAGCTAAGGAGATCGTTTCATCAGTTGGCGCGCTGTTGAAAGTGTCAAATCTTAAAAGGTTCTTAAAATAAGTTCTCGAGTGGTGTGCTGTCAAAGATTCATGCTTTAAGCAGCTAAGGAGGGTCTTCTAAAAAGTGGCGCGCTGTGGAAAGTGCATATTTTCCGCAGCTAACAGGGGCTTACAAAGAGGCGCGCTGAGGAAAGTCAAGATTATCAACAGCTAACAGAGG
>JZKD02S1783795.1:160504-176437 GCA_000966675.3 Picea glauca | reverse complement strand
AGGTGATGAATGGCTTAATTCTTGGTGATGCGGCATGCATTTACAGCTGTAACATTCCCTGTAACACAGCTCAACCATTCATCAATTGGTTGACCACTGATCATGGTAAGTGCATGCGCAATCAAAAGGAAATCAATACCAAATCATGCGCCAATGTAGCCACCAATACCCATAGCTTAACCAACAACATATCAGTGTTTGTAAAAATAATCATAGGCATTGTACATTTGAAATTTGGGACGAAAATCAATGTTATTGAAACATTGGTGTAGGCAGCTTATGAGACAATCAAAAAATGTGAATTGGCTGCCAACAGGTTGTAGCTTGAGAAATTAGGGGGTTGGAGCGTCCTTCCAGTTGTAACTAGAAAAAAAAGGAAGTTGGTGCTTCCAATGAATGTAATTCTTCAAGACATATAAGAAAAAGCATTCGGTGGTTTTCTCCTGATTTGGGTTTCCATGTAAAACACTGGTGTATTGTGTATGTGTGTCGTTGTTCATTTCTTATTGCTCATTTTTGGATAATAATTCTACATTGATATAACACTTGGATTATTTGGAGAAAAAGGATTATAATTATGTTATTACTGATTCACCCCCCCTCTCAGTAATCCAACAACTCGACCAAAGTGTGTTAAGGAACATGTTGTGCTGGTCGAAGATGATGGTTTGTGGTATCCCAAAATGGACCCACACTCCTTTGAAGAAGAGCTTGGCAGTATCTGCCACTGTGATATTCTTCTTGCAAGTTGTGAGGATGGCCATCTTCGAAAATTGATCAACGACCACAAATACGCAGTCATTTCCTTGCTTGGTGGACGGAAGGCCAAACATGTAATCCATTGAGATGGATTCCCAAGGTTTCTCGGGAGTACGAAGAGGGGTGTATAAGCCTTGCTTCTTGATGTTTGGCTTGGAAATGGCACAGGCAATGAAAGATCTGATATACTTGCTGACGTCATGTCGAAGTTTTCGCTAATAAAAATGATTCTGAAGAATGACCACAATTTTCTCCCACCAAAATGTCCTACCTTCCGACTGTAGTGGGCTTCCCAAATCACCTTTGCACGCTTGCTTGTAGGAACATAGAGATGGCCCAGATGGCATAATATTCCATCCTTAATGTGAAAATTGGTGATAGTTGTGCCTGTACCCAAGAGTTGATAGGTGACGGCAAAGTCTGGATCTTGTTGATAAAGTTGGGGACACTCATATGCCTCATTTCCACAAGAATGGAGCACATTGGTGAGTGTAGCCATGGGAGGTCGACTGAGGCATTCAACGACACGATTTGAGATCCATGTCTTATACTTGATGTTGAGATGGAAATGTTCCAGGTAGGTTGATCACTTCTGATGGAAGTCATTCGACAATTTCTTCTGTGTTCGTATGAACTACAGTGGCTTGTGATCAGTGTGCATGATCGTCTCCTTTCCCAAAATGTAATGTTTCCATTTACGACAGGCTTGTATAATGGAATAAATTTTCTTGTCATAGGTGGGGTAGTCCTAGACAATAACTAGGAGTGTCTCCCTATGGTATGCCATCGGATGACCGTGTTGAGTGAGAACTGTGCCTATAGCATAGTCAGATGCATCAGTCTCAATCTCGAATGGTTTCTACAGATTGGGCAAGGAGAGTATAGGAGCTAAGCACAAGTGATGCTTCAGGTCATTGAATGTTCATTGTTGTTTCTTCCCCCACACGAAATTTTCCCTGCCACCGCCCTTTGTCACCTAGCTGAGGGCCCATGCAATATGGGAGAATCCGAACATGAATCGTCGGTAGAAGTTGGCCAGTTCCAAGAAGCTCTTAAGCTCGATTACTGTGGTCGGGGTTGGCCAATCACGGATGACTTGGACCTTAGCTGGATCAACATGTACCCCATGTTCATAAACAATGTAGCCCAATTATTGGATCATGTTCATGCCAAAAAAACATTTTTCCAAGTTGGCATATAGCTTGTGTTGTCGTAGAGTGCTCAAAACCTACATAATATGTCGCATGTGCTCCTCCCAAGTTCGTCTGAAGATGAGGATGTCATCCAAATATACCACCACAAAAGATTTGATGAAGGGTCTAAATACATCATCCATCAACCTCATGAAAGTGGTTAATGCATTGGTTAATCCAAAGGGCATGACCAACCATTCAAAGAGACCTTCTTTAGATTTAAAGGTTGTCTTCCATACATCAGTTGGTTCTATGGAAACACGATGGTAGCCAGAATTTAGGTCAATATTGTTGAAGAACTTTGCCACCTTGAGTTGGTCAAGAAGGTCGTCAATCTTGGGAATTGGGTATTGGTTCCTGACTGTGATTTTGTTTAAGGATCTGTAATCAATGCAGAGTCGCCAAGTCCCATCCTTATTCGGCACCAATACAATCGGGCTTCCGCGAGGGGAGGAGTTGGGTATGATGTGCCCCTTTTGAAGAAGCTCTCAAATTTGACACTTGATTTAGTCATTTTCCATCAGCGAGCGATGATAGACTAGTCCATTAGATAGAGGTGCACCAAGGGTCAGATCAATTGGATGCTTGACTTGGAAGTGCATCGATACCCCGGTGGGTGAGGAGAAGATGTCTTTGTATTCTTCCATGATCCCATCCATTTGCTTCTGTTGCAAAGAGAGGCTCTGTGTAGAGGCCACGAATGTGGCGACAACCTTCTACTTACTATGAGCATGAATCACAAAGAAGATGAACTTCTCCATCTGTGAAATAACCTTACTACATTTCTTAGCAGAGATTAAAGAAATAGAGTTAGGTGGTGCTACCTCCGGCATCCTGTACAATTGTCTACCCAAAATAATAATAACACTATGGGCTCAAGTCTCATACACAACATGACGCTTCCACAAATATGTTTGTCCTAAAAGAACATCACAAACTTCAAGGAGAGAAATATCACACAATACCTCATCTTTGAAAGTCTTGATGTCGTAGGGAAGATGACATTATTGGCTGACACGAAGATCTATTTCTTGGTGAAGCTAGCCAATGGTGTAGGGTTGCGGGTGTGATGTTGTTGGCAGGTTCGATCGCTTGAGGACCTCTGTTGAAATTAGGTTCTTCTGACTGCCACTATCGACAATGAAATAAACAGAGCCTCCTTTACCTACATATGTGAGTGAAAGAGGTGTTCCCCTTCCTTTGTTTCTCCTGTTTCACTTAGACAAACTTTGGTGGTAGTGAAAGTGGCACTGGGTTCAACATTGATAAACTGCTTCCCTCCTTCAGGATTTGATTCAGAATCTTAATTGGCCTCTGACTCAGAAGCCTTTAGCTCAACCACGAGTGACTTCTTGGAGTGAAATTATTCAGTGTTGTGCCAAGAGATTTTATGGTACTCACACCATTTTCCCTTGTCCTTATTCGTCTTCTTTGCCCTTCTTATGTTGCGGCTTGGACCATTTTTCCTTATAGTGGCCATCTTTGCTCTATCCCTTGTTGTGTTGGTTGGGTCCGCCTTTGACCTGCTTCGGCTGTGACGAGTTTGCAAATCCAAACTCTCGCCTCTTCTGCTTAAATTTTTGCTTGATCTTTACAGCATATCTATAAGTCATTCCCAATCAGTTGATGTTCAGAAAATCCATTTGTATTTGAATGTATCTATGCAAACAACCACGGTATTTAAGCACCAAATGTCGATTAGAGTCTTTGATACCCAATTTGGTGCGCAGGGTATGGAAAATATCAGTGAAATCTGATACCGTCTGGTCCCTTTATTGACGCAGGGTGGTCCATCTGGTGTACTGGTCCTCGTAGCTTCCAACATGGTAGTACTATTCTTTAATGGTATCCCAGAAGGAATCGCATGTAGCAACAACCACAAATATTGCAGATTCCTCTATGGCCCTTTGCTCAGAGTAAGTGTCCCATGAGTCCTTAACATGGGGGACAACCTTGAGGAGTGAAAAATTAATCTTTTCCCTATCGAAAAAATTATGGACTGAAAATAGCCCTTCAAGCAGATTCAACCATTTATCTACAGCATCTACATCTATTAGTCCTTCAAATAATGGAATATAAAAATTTACTTGTACCTTGAAGGGGTTTGCATGATCGCTTGATGAATATGCTTCTCCTGTGGGCAGTTGTCAAAGGATATACGCAAAGTTGTCCACCATTTTGTTCCTTTGTCACGCAAGGGCTTCCTTGAGCAACATTTTAAAAGGATCTCTTGATCCATCATCTTTATTTTCATCTCCCATGGGTTATTGTCAGGCTTGGCTTGGTTGATATTGCAACAGCTCGATTGATTCAAGTCCCAACTTCTTGTACCCAAATCTTGTCGGGGACATGCACGAAGAACAATAAATGAAGAGCAAACCACTTTGACACCACTAATCCAGATTTAGGAGTAGAACTAATTGATTAACAGATTGAATACAATAAACACAGAGATATAAAGAACAACACAGATAACCAGTGAACAATATATTCTATTGAATAAATGAAATAGATTGAAAATGTAAAACTGCAGAACTGAAACACTTGCTTGAATGGTGGTAGTTATCTCTTAGAAGAGATGTGGCTGCTAGGTGCATCCATTTGAGCAGAATGATTATAACGAGGCTCCAGAGGCCTTTTTGATATTACTTATGAATTCAAAAACCCTAGACATCCAAAAACCTAACCCTTGGAGGTGAAACACCAAAAATCATGTGGGCCCCTATGGGTAAGTTGGTACCTCAACTTCCCGGGGTTGTAACTTTTGTATACGACCTTCGTTTTAAGCGCGTGATAGCCCATTTGAAACGTCTTTCAGAAAGCTACACATTACACTGTCAAACTCTAACTCCGTCTACAATTCGATTGTGGCGAGCCAAAAAAAACATTGTTTAGGGCTTCAAAACGGCCCTGGAAGTACAACAAGATGTGTTGACATGAAAACATATAAAATAAGCCAATTGGATTAGGTTAGAGGCCACCAGTATCCACCTAGAAGATGTGTAGGGCCTCAGACAACCCCAAAAGTGTAGAACCCACAATTACAAAGAAGTACAAAAGAACGTGTTGAACTAAAAACGGACAAGAGTAGCCAGTTGGAATAGGTGGGTGGCCACCAATATCTACCTGGATCACTGACAGAAGAGAGTCATCCAAAAAATGATTTTTAATCATATCCTCTCCCTTGAGGAGAGAAATACCTTTGAGATAACCCCAAAGACAAGCTGCCTCTAGTAGATATCCAAGAGCATTAGTCATCAAAATGTAGAGATAAGGGGCCAAAAGACACCCTTGTCTAATAAACCTATGGAGATGGATGAAGGGGCACAACACATTATTCACTAAAACAAAGGAAGAGGCACATGTAAACAAGGTGTTAATCATAACAAGACAATGTTGGCCAAACCTAAGGCAAGTCAACATATCAATGATAAATGTCCAATCAATATGATCACGTGCTTTGTCAAAATTAATTTTCAAGAAGAGTGCTTGTTGACCAAACTCCCTAACCCACTCCATGGCCTCCCAAGCATACTAGACTGTATCCAAAATAAATCGTCCCTATACAAATCTTGTTTGCTCTTGGTAAACAATTTTTTGGGCCATGTCTTGAACTCTCATGGCTAAAGCCTTAGCCATAATTTTATAAGAAACACTTGATAAAGTTATCGGTTGCCACCCACCAATAGAATCTAGTTGTATTCTTTAGAATAAGCTTGATCAGTCCCTGATTAAGTGTTTATGGAAGACTCCCTATGGAAAATACCTCGTTTGCAAGATTGAAAAAATTGACCCCTACCATGTCCCACATCTCCTTGTAAAACTCACAAGGTAGGCCATCAATACCTAGGAACTTCCCATTTTGCATTGAAGAGAGGGAAACAAAAAAGTCATCTTTTGTAAAATATATTTCCAATCTATCCTAATCTCCTATATAGACTTTGTGAGGAACCACTTTGTAGCAAGCATCCCTAGAAGCCACAACTAACTCCGACAAGTGGTAATCAGAGAAAATATTTTCAAAGTGAGCACTAAACATGCCTCAAATCTTTGTTGGGTTCTCCTCAAGAGTCCCATCATCTCTACATATACCAAGAACTCTGTCAGCCACCAATTTCCTCTTAAAGGAGTTGAAGAATAACTTATGTCCCTTTTCGCCCTCCTAAATCCATTGTATTCAAGCTCTAACTCGATCCCCTCTAGCAAAATACTCCTCCTTCTTGCAGACCACCATCTCAAACCGAGTTGCATCCTCCTAGAGGGTGATGTTATGCAAGTCCTCCTCCAAGAGAATACCCACCTCCTCTAACTATCGTCAAGAATCCTGAAGCTCTCTCCTACCCTTATGTGCAATCATGTGATCCCATCCCCTGATAAAATTCACAATATGGTGAATGGTCACCTCCCACCATAAAATCCACCTTTTCCCCCCCTAAGATGAGGAGCAAGATTCCAAACACTATGCACCAAAGCCTAGAAATATGAAAACTCCATATGGGAAACATTAAGCTTGAATAGAGATGAAGGTTTGGAGTCCACCACATGCCCTACTAAAATAGAAGTCATAATGGGTAGGTGATCCAAACTTGTAGCTACAATCAACACATTAACCAGAGGCATATTCTCAAAAAAGGAAATATTATCCCTTAGGACATATGTTCGATCCAACCTAGATTGAACCATGGCAAAGCCTCATCTAAAGTTGGACCAGGTAACCATCCACCATAGTGAACCCATGTATTCCCCCAATTGGGGTTGAATAATTGAAGAGAGGATTTACACTTAGACCAAGCATGTTTCTCTGAACCACTAATAACAAAACCACCCCCCTTTCCCTTATCACCATTTCATTCAACCATGTTAAAATATCCACCAATTTTCCACTGAACATATATAAGAGAGGTCTCCATTTATGCATAGCAATGAATACATCTGGGGCTAAGGTTTGGTGCATACACATAACAAAAACATAACAATATCTCCCAAAATATCATAGTAATCCACACTCATTGATTGCTCAAGTCACTCCTTGAAGCTGCAACAAAGCTATGTAGATCTGGTATAATGGCTAACACCACCCCACCTATTCCCTAATCATGATTTGTGGCCCAGAAGGAGCCATTCAAAACATAACTCATGCAACTGTGAAGGTCAAATCTAGATGATTTGACCTCTTGCAAAAGAGTTATTTATGGCTTAACTTTTTGAATAACACCTCAAACAATTTGCTTCCTACCTGGGATCATCATCCCTTTGACATTCCATGAAAAAATATAGACCTTCATTCAAATAACAAGGCATTGGCCAAAGTGTCGAACTTATTATACATCACCAAGGAAGGTGCCCCCCTCTCGGGTGAGTGGGTCATTGCTTCCTTAAAAGACTTCACCTGTGAAGATGGGCTCATAGCACTATTAGGCTTGTCCAAATCCATAGGACATGAAGCTACATTCTGCTTGTTATATTTAACCCACCATCCCTCATCCACCTCGATATTATGGATAGGAACACTACCACTAGTTAAAGCAATCTGCATGGTTTGGATCGATGGATTAACTAGACAAACCTAAGGAACTCCAAATTTGTTGGGAGATGATTGTTGTATCGAGCCTCCAGTGTTTTTAGAAGTCCCCTAAACCATTACTCCCCTTTCCCTACTATTATATCCAGAGGGACAAGCCCTCTCGCAAGGGATTCAAAGATTCCCTCCTTAGAAACCTGGGTTAAACCAATTGAGGAACCATCTTGACTAGTCGGGGCCACCAACATTGAAGCACCTACAACTTGAAGATGGGGAATCCCTTGGAGGGGGATTTTGATGGGGACAATCCTAGATGAGATGATCTCACGCTTGGAAGGAAAAGCATACATTCAACAAATTTAGATATTGAACTTTTTGTTGTCGAACTCCGTCCATAGTCATCACAAAAATAAACGACAATAGTTTCTTCTTCAAATGAACCTCCACATGGACTCTCGGGTTTGGTCAGAAAGAGTTATGTTTGTCATCTAGGATCAAAACCTTATAAAACTGATTAGCAAACAAATCTACAAAAGTCCTCAAATCGGTAGGAAGCAAAGGAAACTCAAGCCACAATGGGTTGTTGGCTTGACCGCGATTATTTAGGTTAAAATCAACTCACTAGGGTTGCACATAAGTTAAGGAACCCACAATATGCCATATACCATATTGCAAAAACTTTTGAGCTACCGATTTAGTGTTGAACAAGAGACAAACATACTTATACCCCAAACCTCAGTATGAATTCAAAGAAAATCCTTTCACCTTCCAATTCAATAAACACCATTTGTTGAAATCTGCCTCATCCGACATCCAGTGATGAAAATACAACATCACCCCATGGTGCTCTAATTTATGGCATCCCTCTACATACTCCTTGTTACTGGCTAAAAAATAAACTAAAATCCCCTTCAACGGGATCCACATTGGTCCGAGTGGAAAGGATCTCAACCTCTTCAAAGGTCGGGGCCAAAGAAGCAAGTTGAGTTGGAAGATACACCCCACCAGATTTGATCAACAACTTTCTATCAATTCTAATAGAGTTCAACTATGCATCAATAATTGGAACCTTTGGCTAGAGATCTAAAGAAATTGTAACAAAGGTAGAAGCATCATTTTGGGAGGCAGAGTTCTCCTCCATCATTTTTTCTTTAGGGTCATTCCCTACACTTTCAACTGGATCAGATTGTGTATCAGTTAACCCTTAAAGGTTGAGATGAGATAGCAATGACCATTATGTTTCATTACCAACTTATGGAACCACAATCATAGAAAAAATTTCATTAAGAGACATGACAATGTTGTGGGTCCTTCCAAATCGTGATAATCAAGTGACATATACTCCAAGGGCAAACGTTCCTTTGATTGATTACTTCTAGCATACCCTTGCCCATCATAATGAGTAGGAGAGCAACCTTTGGAGGTAGATCGAACCTTCAATATATGTCTATTGTGGTCGACCATAACCACACAACAAAAATTACCATGGATTTATAGCCTAAACCACAACTGAATCTAAGCAAACCTCACACGAACGCACATAGACTCACTAGTTGTAGACTATTCTTACCTTAGCTCTTGTCTCAACCCTGCAATGAATGCTAGCCACATCTTCTTATGTTGTGGCCAACGATAAGGCTCAACTCAACTCCAAATGACAACCTCATAGAGTTGCAAAGCAATTGAAGGAAGAAGGGAAAACCATCTTGCCTAGCAGGTCATGCCCCTTTTTCCCACTATTATATATATTTATCTTAAGAACAAAGTAAGACACCAAATTTCAATGCAAACCTTTTATTAAAAAATGACTTTTCATCGTAATAAAGATTTTTCTAAAAAAACATCATAATACAATTTCAACATACAAATTGAATGACAACTTAAACAAAAAAAGGCTAATTAAATTATCACTAAGTACAAATTAAACATTAATCAACTAATAAATAAAACATGCATAAAGCAAATTATATCATAGTAATGTATGTGTTGTTGTGTAATGATTTCTACAAAGAGAAAATGACAAATTATATGCTTGTAAGAGTACATCAAAGATATAGAATATCCATTTGGATATAAAAGGCATTTTGGTTCTCTCATTGTTGATCTCTTAGCACATCATATATTGTAATTGGCATGGATGTGTTTACTAATTGTTGGCATAGTAATGTTGAGTATGTATACATAGTGTTGAAGTGCGTAAGCTCTGAAGGTGTATTTATTAAAACTTGGTTTGCACAATAAGAATTTAATGTGCCAAATGTTGTATAGCTTTGGGGTCTACTTCCTCAACCCTTGTGGAGGTGCAAAGTTTGAATCCTAGTCATCAATAACAACGAAGATTGCTAAAAACATTAACCTTACCAAAGTGTTGAATTGACACACAACTTGCCCCCCTGCTTCGCACTTGCAAGAATGATCCGGATTTAGGAGCAGAAAGAACTAATTAACAGACTAAATACAATAAACACAGAGATATGGAGAACAACACAAATATCCAATGAACAATATCTTTCATTGAATAAATGCAATAAGTTGAAGCTGTAAAACTGCAGAACTGAAATAACTTGCTTGAATGGTGGTAGCTATCTCTAAGAAGAGATGTGGTTGCAACGTGCATCCATCTGAGCAGAATGATTACAATGAGGCTCCAGAGGCCTTTTTAACATTACTCATGAATGAAAAAATCCTATACATCCAAAAACCTAACCCTAGGAGGTGAAACGCCAAAAGTCATGTGGGCCCCGATGGGTAAGTTGGTACCTCAACTTCTCGAGGTTGTAACTTTTGCATACGACCTTCGTTTTAGGTGCATGATAGCTCATTGGAAAGGTATTTTCGAGAAATACACATTACACCATCAAACTTTGACTCAATCTATAGTTTGACTGTGGAAAGCCCAAAAAACATTGTTTAGGGCCCCAAAATGGCCCTAGAAGTACATAAAGATGTGTTGACATGAAAACATCTAAAATAAGCCAGTTAGATTAGGTGGGGGGCCACCGGTCTCCACCTGGAAGATGTGTATGGATTCAGACAGCCCCGGAAGTGTATAACCCACAATTACAAAGAAGTGCAGAAGAACGTGTTGAACTAAAAACCATCAAGAGGAGCCAATCAGAATAGGTGGGTGGCCACCAATATCCATCTAGAACAAAGAATTAACTCTTGGTTAGCATCTTGAATATTCTTGTGTATTTTATCAAGGCATAGGTCGAATAATGGAGTTTTGAGTGGATGGATTAAACGACATTACATGGTGGAGGACTACTCTGGGTTGGAAATTCTCCCTAGCAAGAACTTCCCTCTACTTCTAGTTTATCTATTGGAGCATTTGTTTGGTGAATAAGAACTCAATGGACATTTTGTGCATTACCATCTCCTTTCTTCGCAATTCAAAATCTGTTTGGTTTCAGGTTTCATGTTTATTATGAAATTTTGGGTACTTCTTGGAGATTGTTATTTTGGACCTTTGTGTTTGGTGCCTTCAAATCATGGATAATTTGTGTTTTGGTCCTCCTGTTGGTTGTGAGTGGTGTTTGGCGCATTGGGTTGGACACATATGTGCTTTGGAAGTTGGGTTTTTGTCTCTAGTTTCACTTTCTTTGGCCAATTTTCTCCAGGTGGTAGTGTTGGTATAACAAACAAACCTAATGTTTTTATTAGGATGAGTAGCATGGTCTTTCTTTGTTTGGATTCCATCCCTAACTCATGGACAATTGAGAAGTTCAAGAATTCCATAAGGTACTCAAAAGGCTTGAGGAATCCATCAACAATAACATAACTTCACTATTTTCAGTGACCACTAAAGTCCATGAAAAGGAGCACCAATGTACCTCCCACAATGCAGCAATCATGAATGCCTCAGTTCAACACAAGCAACAAATTGATGTTTTGGAGGAAAAATGATCCATGTTGAGGAATGTGGTCAATAATCTCATCAAAGGATCCCACTTTGTTGCCTCTAACCACCAGATGTCAATGAATTTAGTCCAAGAAGGTCTAAATGTTGGACAGTTGTTTGACATTGATGTTAACACTTGGAGAGTGATCTTGGAGATTGATGCCAACCCTTGGAGAGGTCCAGAGATGTTGGAAAATTGATTAACACTTGTATGATCGATATTGATTATGAGTTAGTTGGGTACATTTGATGTAGTCTACATGTATCCCCAGAGGTGTGGTTATGAGACCCAAAATTGATTAAGGAATATGAACATGAAGGACAGTGAAAGTGCAGGGAAGACTAACATAAATGGATATTACATGTCGTTTTGTTTTCGGTGATTTGTGGTATGCCACGTGGTTCCTCATGGTTGGGGAGACATGTCCTTGTAAAGTTGGAAGCCCCAAAGAGTGGTCAAGAAGCCCCTAGTTGGTTACAAATCTTGGTGAAAGGGTAAAGTGGTTGTAACAAGAAACCCCTAAAATAAGGAAAGAGGTTACCTAGCACAAGTATAAATACATCTCAAGAGTCTCTCATTTATACACACACACTTACATTGAATATCTATCTTATGAGTGTTGTGGTCTATCTTTTGGTAAATCTATTGGTGAATCTGAGGTTGAATCTGGCGACAATTTTTTGAGGAAACGAAGGAGTCTGAAGGAGAAAAAAATTCGGAGTTGCAGAAAACTGGAAACACTAGTTTTCTAAGGTTATATGTGGGCTGCATAAGGACAGGTCACGTACATACGCAAGTTGTAGAAGGACAGTTCATGTACATACGCAAGTTTCAAGAGGACAAGTTGTGTATCTGAGGAAAAGGTTTGAAAAAGAATGTACAAATGAGTTGCAACAAGGTTTGATGGTACAACACAGTTGCTATATGATCTCAGATGGTATGCTTCGAGCTTTCATGAGTAAAGGTATATCTTTTATTGATTTGTTTGAGGCTTGTATCTTGGATGGTATGGCACATGCTTAAGGCATGTCTTGGAGGCTCTTTATGGTACATGATTTAATATGGTTGAGGTGATATTGTTACATGCTTGAGACATACTCTTGGTACTTGGTATATGGTTGTTCTAGTTCATTGTTAGAGGCACATATTTTTTATATTGGCATATACATGAGGCTTATCTTATGCTACATGGCATGATTGAGAGTGATATGGTATATGGTTGAGACACATTTCATGGTATATGGTATATGGTACATGGTTGTGGTACACGGTTGATGATCGGTACGGTACAAGATTGGTACATGGTATGGTGTTGATGTATATGGTTGATATACATGGTTGATGTGCATGGTTGGCACATGGTATGATACATGATATGGTATATGGTTGATGTGCATGGTTGGCACATGTTATGGTACAGGTTGTTGCACATGTTGATGCATGGTGCATGGTATAGGTTGGTACTTAGTTGAGACACATATTTTGTGATGGTATTTTGGTGATCTTAGCACATGCTTGGTAGAGGCATGTGTCGGTGATGTTGGAAATCTAGTTGAGAGGTGTGCTTGGTATATGATCCATGTGAGAGGATCTAGTTTAGTATCGGTGACAGTGACAGGTTGGACAAGTTGATGTGACAGGTTGGATACAATGACATGTTACAGGTTGATGTGATAGAGGCAGTGACAGTGACAGTGACAATGAGAGTGGCAGTGACAGTGGCAGTGATTGTGGTGGTAACAATTGGTCTACACTTATATTTCAGGGCCACATGATGGGGCAAGGAAAGGGGGTTGTAGCCTCCTTTAGGTTGGTGCCAAAGAATCAGGAAGTTGGATCTTCCTTCGGGTTGGAGCCTGAGAACTAGGTGGTTATAACCACCTTCGGGTTGGAGCTGGAGAACCTAGGGGGTTGTAGCCTCCTTCTAGTTGGAGCCAGAGAATTCAGGGAGTTGTAGCTTCCTTCAAATTGGAGCCTGTAAATAGGGGGTTGTAGCCCCCTTCCAGTTGCAGCTGGAGAATTGGGAAGTTGGTGCTTCCTATGAATGAATTCTTGATATATATAAGAAAATATTATGTGGTTTTCTCCCATTTGGGTTTCCACGTAAATACTTGTGTTCTTGATGTGTTGGTGCTTATGATTCCATGCTTATGATATATATATATATATATATATATATTGAATGCAATCATAGATGATACATTTATGATAAAATATTGAACATTGTTGATAAAGTGAAAGAATATATATTGTGGTTAAAAGTGGTATAAAGTGCTCATATTGATTCACGCCCCCCCTCCTCTCAATATTCCAACAATTGGTGTTAGAGCAGGTTCCTTCGGGAAAGAGTTTAACCACTGGAAGGTAGATCATGGAGAGCAATAATATTTATAAGAATGGAATACAACGATTTGATGGACATAACTATGCATTCTAGAGCAGAAGGATGAAAACATATGTACAAGCACAAGGATTTGATGTTTGGCAATCAGTAGTAGATGGACACAAAAAGCATGTCACTCCTCCAACAGATAACGACGGAAATAAACTCAGTCAAAACAATTCGAGGGCCAAAAATGTTATCATGAATGGTATGGTTGATTCAGTATATGTCAAGGCTATGCATTGTGATTCTGCAAAGAAAATATGGGACAAACTTTGGAATGTTTACGAAGGGGATGTCAAAGTCAAGGCGACCAAGATTCAAACTTACAGAGGTCAATTTGAACAATTGAAGATGAAGGAAGATGAAAATATCATAGCTTACTTTTTATGAGTTGATGAAACAGTGAATGCAATTAAAGGACCGGAAGAAGAAGTTGATGAATCTATAATTGTTAAAAAGGTACTAAGATCTCTTCCAATGAGATTTGATCCTAAGATTTCAGCACTAGAAGAAAGAGAAGATCTGAGTACGATAAGCATGGATGAGCTGCATGGAATATTTACAGCTTATGAAATGAGAACAATACAAGAAAATTCATCCACAAAAGAAGTAACTTTTAAAGCATCCAAAAGGTCAAAGAAGAAGAAAAATCTTGAGTCAAAGCCAAATTGTCGATGTAGTGATGATTCAGATGAGGATGAAGAAATGTCCAACTTCATACGAAAGTTGAAGAAAGGAACCGACAAGTACAATGGTATGCTTCCCTTAAAGTGTTTTAATTGTGGTAAAATTGGTCATTTTGCAAATACGTGTCCTTGTGCTAAGAAGTCAAATAGTGATGAAGAGGAAGATCCCAAGAAAGAAAAGAAATATCAAAAGAGAAATAGGAAAGATAAAAGGAAAGTCTTCAAGAAAAATCTTTACTCAAGAGAAGACAGTTCTTCATCTGATGAAGATGATGAAAGTGATAGTGATTCGGAGAGAGTACTCTTTATGGCTATAGAAAATAAGAAAATCAATGAAGAAGGTGAAGCGGAACTCAAGGCAGAATTAATCAATGCTTTAACTAAATTGAAGAAAGAAAGGAAGAAAAACAAATCATTCAAAGAAGAAAACATCCATCTGAAAATCCAACTTGAAGAAGGAAAGAGAAAGGAAGAAGTAATGAAGATTCAGATGATAATGAAAGAAAAAGAGCGTAAGAAGCTTGAAAAGAAAATCATGACATTAAGAGTTGAAGTCGACAAGCCCAACAAGAACATGAAAAGTTCTCAAGTGTTAGAAAACATTCTCAACAGTCATAAGCCATACAATGACAAATCTGAACTAGGGTACAAGAATGTTCATTTTGAGGAAGGTTCAAGCTCCATGACAAAAACAACAAAACAAAGGAGTTATGCAGAATCTCTAAAAGGATAGAATCATGGTCAACAAGAATTATAAAGGAATAAATACAGAAGACCTTCTACATTCGGGCAGTAGAGAAGCTTCAACAATGATGAAGAAATCCATAGAAGAGAAGAACATGATCAACCAAGGCAAGAATTCAAAATGACTACACAACAAAGAAAATCATTCACTCCCAGGTATGTAAATTTCTTTTATGGTCATTGTTTTTATTGTACTAACATTGGACATAAGGTTGAAGATTGCATGGCTTATGAATGAAATGTTCAAACAAGAAATGCTTATGTGGCTCCACATAATATTGAATGTTACAAATGCCACAACTATGGACACATATATCGAAATTGTAGAAGCATGATAAAGCCTCCCATGAAAGAAAACACTGATGAAAGATATAAGAATGATTGGAGAAGAAGTGGAAAACAAGAAGAGCAGGTAAATGAAGAACATGTCCAAGGAATCATACTTATAGGATTTGCAGCAGCACAAGATCATGATGAATTTACAGGCAAAGAAGAAAGTGTCTTAATTCAGGCAGAGGATGAAGAAGAAGATGTCAAAACTCATGATGATGACATACTTAAGAAAGAGGAAGAAAAAGAAGATGTCTCCACAGACGAAAAGGAATATTACTCCACATCATAGCAAGTATTTGTTGGATTACTGAGAGGGGGGGTGAATCAGTAATAGCGTAATTATAATCATTTTTCTTCAAATGTTATATCAATGTAGAATTATTATCCAATAATGAGCAGTAAGAAATAA
>JZKD02S1783795.1:102384-112387 GCA_000966675.3 Picea glauca | reverse complement strand
TAGTTGATGATGTTGGTACATATTGATGAGTCATAGTTGATGAGTAATTGACACATGATTGGTACATACTTGGTACATGGTTGGATGCACTTGTTTATGGTACATGTTGATTACAGGTTGTTTGGTACATGTTGGTGTATGGTTGATGCACTTGTTTATGGTACAGGTTGAGGTACAGGTTAATGCATGGTTGATGCATGGTTCAGATTTATTGGTACATGTTTACAGTGGTATATCTCACAGTGATAGTGTGATAGTGGTTCCATCATTCTACTTCTACTTCAGGGTGGCAGGATGGGGCAAGGACAGGTGGTTGTAGCTGGAGAACATAGGGGGTTGTAGCCTCCTTCTGGTTGTAGCCAAAGAATTGGGGAGTTGGAGCTTCCCTCGGGTTGTAGCCTGAGAAACTAGGGGTTTGGAGCCTCCTTCCAGTTGTAGCTAGAAAACAAAGGAAGTTGGTGCTTCCAATGAATGTAATTCTTCAAGACATATAAGAAAAAGCATTCTGTGGTTTTCTCCCAATTTGGGTTTCCATGTAAAACGCTGGTGTACTGTGTATGCGTGTGATTGTTTATTCTTACTTCTCATTATTGGATAATAATTCTACATTGATATAACATTTGAAGAAAAAGGATTATAATTACGTTATTACTGATTCACCCCACTTCTCAGTAATCCAACAATTGGTGTATTGTGTTCTTGATGTGATGATGATGTGATGTTGCTTATGATATATATATATATATATATATATATATATATATATTGAATGCAATCATAGATGATAAATTGATGATTAACTGTTGAACATTGTTGATAAAGAGAAATAATATATATTGTGGTTAAAAGTGGTATAAAGTGTTCGTATTGTTTCACCCTCCCCCCCTGCTCTCAGTATTTCAACACTCAAGGAAGACGATATTGTCCATCAAGTAATTGAAGATATGGTTCTAGGCAACTAGGATTCTCATCTCTGTAACATTGGACATGATGAATCGAACAACAACCACGTTTTTCATTAGTCTTTGTGTTTTGCAAATTGATAAGAGTTCCAAGTGTCTTCTGAAGAATCTATACCTACATGAAAATTTAGCAAGCCATAACTGCATGTGTGTAAATCTTTGTTTTCGACATATTTTGTCTACCTAGCTTACTGGAGAAATTATGGCAGTTATCTCTATATACTCTTTACTATTCAACATCGCTACAACCTTTTATAATATAAATTCCCCCAATTTCGATTTTTTATTTATTTTATTATAAGAATAACTATACTTAACTCAACCTAACTTGGAAACTAAACTCAACCTACCTTGGAAAGAATACAATATAACTTAGAAACAACATTATATAATTGAGTGTCCAATTGTTTATAATTGAAATTACACACAAAGAATTAGATGATAAATGCATTAAACGTAACACTTTTTAATGTTGACACCCAGAACAATAAAGAAGATAACTTATCCCTCGAATCTTAGAAGTAAGTTAGTTAAAGTGAGCATTAGCCTGGTTTAATTTCATTATTGAATGGAATTATGCCTTTTAGATTTAACATTGATGTAAGACATATTGAAGATCACATCCCATCATATTTGTGACATATGCAAGGGTGAGCACAATGAGAACTACATTGGTTAACGTCCTATGAGAAATATTCTTTTTGATAAGGCGAGCAACTCTTCTCACCATTATTGGATGTAAGGGTAGCTAACTTCCTCCACGAATATCACATGAAACATATGCTCATACTTTATACATTGGAGGTGGGTGAAGTAGAAATATGTAAAGTATTTGATACATTGGAGTGTAGAAGTCAAGGGGTGGTTGTATAGACGGAATCCTAAGTACATGGTGATAGAGACGGTTTGTCATAGTTTGGGGATTATAAAGGTTTTTGGAGTCGATGTTTGTCAATATTTTTGGGGGAATTCTGTGTAGAGTCTAAAAGTAGATTTATGTAGCCTTTTCATTATCCATGTGGTTTTGGGACGCGTGTAAAAGAATTAATAAATGGAATGGTGGCAACGAGTTTCAAATCAATGAAGTTATGGCGAGCTCCATTTAGCTACGTGCATATTCATGGGCTTCCATTGCTTTTCACACCGAGGGTTGATTTGTTTATATATTTGATTTATTTTTATTGTTTTTAGTATTTTTATTTTATTATTGTTTGACTAGTGAAGTGTTCATTTAAAATATTTAAATTAATATTAAATAAAAATATGAGAGATTATTATTTTTTTAAATAATTCATTTCAAATTCTTAGAAAAATTAGAGTTTTTATATAGTAAAAGTTGGACTTCTACCAATCGAAAATAAGGCTACCATTAGATACTTAATGTATAAACATAAGCTAAGTAGTGTGAAGAATGAGATGCTTCCTATCATTACTTCAAATATTATTAAATATCACTCAAGGCTTAAAAGAGTTTGGACCAGAGATGTAATTTCTTGGTTAAATTGTTGGGAGATAGTGAAAGAGGATTGTTGGAGATACTTCACACACACCTAGGATTTCTTTTTCCTAAGGTTTTCCCTATGTTTATTAGTCATTATTCAATATCCAATAGTTTAGGGAGAATATTCTCTTCAATTCACACTTCAGTTTGATCAGTTGAGTGGAGTCTAGATGCCACATTGGGATTATCACCATGCAACATTGGGATCATAACCAACTAATGCACATTGTCCTTGGGATCATCACCAGACTAGCACATTACTCATGATTCCCTGATCTTCTCCTCACTTCACTTTGTTTCAGTCAATTAACTGAAAACTGAGAGACTAGTTAACTCAAACTAGGTGGCAGTTCACTCCCGTAACTGCCTGAGAGACTGGACTAGGTGGTCGTTTACTCCCTTAACTGTTGGTGTATGTTCATATCACTCTAGACCACCACTATGGCGCATTGGCTTCTCCTCCAGTGCACATTAGTTGAGTTATATAGAGTATATCATGTGTAAATTATCATTCATTCATTTGGTTAATGAGAATTCTTCCATTCTCTCTCTCGTGTTTCTCTTTTCTCATATTTTCTTTGCAAATTGTGTATGTCATTTACTAGCTAGATCTATTCTATGCAGGTTCAACACATTTACAAGGATGTCCTTCAAGAGATAAATTCCATTACAATCATTATCATAAATAACTTTAAAGAGAATATGTGGAGTGATAAGAAAAACGAGAATATGAGACAGTGGAATTATTAAAAAAAATCATTAATCTTAATTTGGAAGAACAAAACTATATTTTTATTGTTACAAACTTAAAAAAGAAACTAAATATCGTGAAGATATCCCTATGAACTTCATAGTGAAACAAGACAATGGAAAGACCTAAAGCATCGTCGCGTGAAAGAACCTAAACAAATAAAATAGAGGATGCAAGACACTTTTTCTTGAAGTACCCATCTTACAAATATATTAGATCTAGTTCTCAAGACATATAATAAAATTGAACTCCATCACTTTTTAACTTATAATAAAAATCAAATAAAATTCCTAAATTTCATTTCCAAGTTATTTAATTATAAAAATAACATAATAAATCAAAGTGATTAATTTAATTTATAGGTCCAATAAATCAATATTGATTTTAAAACATGGTAATTATCATCATCATTATTAAAGATTTATACATTTATAATAAAAAAGTTTGAGATTTTGTTTATTTATAAAAATAGATAAATCTTGTTTTAAAATAGTTTTTCTTTTATATAAATAAAATAATAGTTTTTTATTAATATTAATTTTCAAGATTTTTTTTTAAATCAAATGGGTGGGTGGTGGAGGTGAAGTTAAGTATTTGTGCCCTAGCCCCCCACCATCCACCTTCCCAAAGGGTAAACCACGGATGCACACTTTCACTTTGAGAGGAAAATATACTACATCACCCCTCTACCACCCACTTGGGAGTGAAGGTGCAATTATAGTACTACATTCATCCAAAGAAGGAAGGTGGTGGGTAAGTGAAGGTGTGCATTTGTACAACAAATGCATATCTTCATCCTTGAGAAAATGGGTGGTGGAAGTTTCAAGATGTGCATTATTTTCAAGGAACCTCACCAAAGTACTTCATTGTGATATACAGATGGTAAACAAGGTAAATCATCGATGCTAATTATGTCACCTAATCTCGAGGGAACCAAGAGAGTAGAACTTGTGACCTCTCAATTTTAAGGGGTTCCATGTCTAACTTCACAACCAATTTAATTAACCCTTGAAAACTAATTAAAAATGTATATCTATGTTTACATAAACGCATATCTAAAAAATGAAATATAATTTAATTTTACCTTTTTAATAAAATTTAAAATAATATATATACATAAATATAAAATAAATATCAAAGTTTTAAGTGTAACGTACCCATCACCCAGGCTGGCCCATGCCACATAAAACTCTCTGTCTCAAGAATCTGATACCATAATGTAACATTCCCCAGCCCGATCGAGGGACGTTACGGTGCGAAATACACATGAAAAATAATTTTGTTATCTAAAGTAATTATTTTATTGTTAGTCGATTCACTGTAGCTCATAGCTACGAATTTAAAACAAATTTAGCTAATGTCTATATCCATAAAACAGATTCATCTAAAGCATGCTAATAATCAACATGAAATGCAACTAAACCAATCATTACATTAGCATATAAGTCACCATTTACGCAAAGTTCATGCACATCAATAACACATGTAAATAACTTAGCAACAAGATAAAACACTTATCTTTAAACAAGAATTGTGCAACCAACTACTTGGGACGAACGTTCCACCCAACCATAAATTGATTGTTCCAAATCTCAACAGCTAGTCACCCCCAATATGAGCCTAGTAATCCACAAAAGAGGGTGGTCTCTCACACTCCACTCGCAGCTCACAAAACTCATAACATAATTGATATTCTCCTACAATTATCCTGATTTTTCTACCAACCCAACCCAAGGAATGCACCATTCATTTATCAGGTATAACCTAAGCGATGTACCATTTGTTTATCATGGATAACCCAAGGGATGCACCATTCGTTTATCAGGGTTAACCTAAGGAATTTTCCATTCATTTATTAGGGTCTCTTTGGTGCAGGTAACTGGGAATCTCTTAGCTGCGAACTCAAGGGAACTGCTGCTGGGAAAACTATCAACAAATCAACAACAACACTTGTTATTTTAGTGCAACTCACACTTGAGTTCACTCTTCAGGCCTGAGAACCTAGCTCTTCAGTTCTCCAGCTCCAATTCGCTCCAGTTACGCTATAGAGTTCACCCTCCATGGCTGCACCAACTCTCAACTCTCTTTCTTGCTCTCTTGCACAAAAAAACTTCCTATCCCTGACTATTGTCCCAACCCATACAAATTTCCTCTCTTGTGGCTTGTCTTTCTTGACTCACACTCTTCCCCAAGTTGATTGTACTCAACCCCCATGTGCTTAGTAACTCTAGGATGTGACCACTCATACCCACCCTCTTACATGTATTCAATGATTGATTTTGGGAACATGCAATCCGAAATGGGAAGGTTCGTATATGATACACAAGTTTATGAAAAATGGGTTAAATTAATATACATGGGTATTCCCCACTTTGACCCCCCTCTTGGCCATTACCCTAGACACTTCCCTCTCTTGTGGATTAATTCAACCCCATCTCTTGTCCATGTCCCCTTTAGCAACTTGCATCACATTTTATTATTAAAACACTGAAATACAATTCACATATTACATCACTTGGCCGTAGGCACATATTATATCCACACAAGTATTAATTAAACTAGGGATTATAATGGGGATGTTACATTAATATTTTCTATGTACGAGTGTTCTTTTGTCTAAGTGAATAGTTCATGTAGGGTGCCTAAAATGAAAATTGATAATGATATAATTTGATTTTTTTCCTTCTTAAAAATATATATTTTAAAAGGCTTGAAATTTGAGTTGTTAACCACGAGGTACTCAAATCACCCCATTTTCTTATGAGCCTCATTTTTTTAGTGAGCCAAAGTTCCATGCATTCTGATTGTTTTTTCAAAAAGCCAATGATCTAGGTCATCTTAAAAGTAGCCAAAACCCTTAGGTGCAAAGTTCCCATAACAGGGGTGGAACTCTAACTTATGACATAGTTCCTACCAGATTTGAGGCCAATTTTGTCAAAGAAGAGGGTTGGTAGTGCCCCTTATCCTGCGCTTAAATTTAATACATAAACTAAAAAAGTGACAACAAGTTCAATACACCATTTAAATGTTTAAAATAATTTCTTTTAACTTGAAATTAAAAAAATATAAATCTTCCTTCAAAAAATTAGCAAAATAAAAACATTATTTTTAGATGGAATATTGATGTGTAAGTGAACTAAAAGTTTTATAGGTTAAAATGAAATATTAGTGTGTGCAAATTTATATTTTGCTATTAGGTTCAATTTTTTAAATCTGAGATGAAGATGGCATACTTACACCACTTATTAAAATTGGAGAAGTGTATTATGCACCATGTTTATGAAGTTTTTTTTTTTTTGGTGGTTCTATTTATTTTTATAATTTTAATTTTTGTCCCAAATATGATGTTAATCATGTTGTTAGTGAACGTTAGGGGTCACAATTTGTAGGAGGATTGTTTTTTATTTCGAGGGAATTAAAAAAATTGCTTTTGCTTGGGGTTTAGGTAAGGCAATTGATAACTAAGCATAGATCCCGACTTTCTATCAAGATCTTGGGATTTTAAAAGAGTAAGGGGTCAAACAAATTGTCATCTTAGGAGATTTTGTAATAATAATAAGCCATATGGTTCATAAGTTGTGTCCAAAGGGTGCTCATCTCAGCAGACTAGTCCTAAGAACACACATTTTGGCTTAGAGTTTTGACAATATATTGTGTCATCGGGTATTGAGAAAGCTTAATGTCCTAGTATACAATAAAACTAATATAGCCACAACAATAAGCCAAGGAAATTTGAGGGAAAATGGAGAGGTATTGGTCTTTTGTCATCTTCCATGATATATAATCAACCAAGTGTAATTAACAATGAAATTAAATCATCAAGTTGAGTGGTGTCGTTGGATGGCGATGGAGGTGAATCCTCTAAACTCCCCCACAACGAAAGTACCTTGTTGCATCATGAAATCTCAATGTCTAGTTAATAACTTTGATACAATGGGATGACATGAAAGATGCGGGATAATTGTTGTGAATTCAAGGATTGGTGTCATCATTTTTTCGTGTATGTGTATAGGAATAACACTATCAATTGAGAGCAAGAAGTCCAACCTACTATTAGGAAACATATGTATTTGGAAACTCCATATTGGTTTTAATCTTTGGTATTGTAGAAATTATAGAGGAATTGGTGCGTGTATTGGAATAATGGAGGTTCCCCATGTCCCCTCCAATAAGTGTGCTCTCTACGAAACAACTAAATTATGTAGAGGGGTTCATCAACATAAAATACATTCAATGGAAGTTCAAGAATGCTACAGGTTGTATGTGAGAAAATGTGACAAATTGCACAAGGAATGGGAATGAAAACATGAAATTGAAATGTAAGTTTGACATCAACAAATAATAAGGCTTGACTTCCAATTAGAAATTCTAAAGAACAAATAAATATTATTATACATTTCTAAAAAAAATAATAACATAAAAATGAAGAAAATGAAAATAATAACATAAAAATGAAGAAAATGGAGAAAAAACCCATAAAAATGTAAGAAAAAATAAGAAAATGGAAAAAAGAAAAACAAGGAAAGGAGTAAACTCAACAACACCTCCCTCGTATACCAAGGGAATATATGGAATGAAGCACATGCCAACGAGGAATAAGAAATAGTTCAATAGAGGCCACTCCAAACTATGAATTAGTTAATTAGTGTCTATGCATCCCAGGTTAGTAGCGAGAATGAAGCCCATAATGTGCATGCTCCCTTTTAATTTATGAATGAATAATAATTTGTGGGTTTGTGTTTTGACTTAGCATGTAAGGTAATATTCATACTAAATATAATGTAGCATTTATAAGAATTTTAATGTTTGAACATACAAGAAGCACGATAAACGTTTTTGGAACTCTTTTGAAACATTAAAAAACTGAAACTTTGATATTTTTTATTTATTTTTATTTTATTAAGCTGGACGGTTTGACGCAACACTATTTAATTAATACAAATACAACCATTCTTATTAAAAAAATATAGTTTGAGAAAACTAAAAAAAAATATTATAACTAATTTCACTATCTCACTCCTAAAAAAAGGTTTTTGACATTAACATTAAAGGTGATGGATTGGAACGTATTGTTAGGTCAAATCAATGATTGAATCACCATGTGAACAAAGATAACCCTTTCGTCCCTCTTGCTCATTTCTATATGGCTAACTAATTAGCCCGTGTCTTGTTTTTCTTTGTACTATGTAGCCTTAAAATTAAAATTGTAGCATCAACGACAATTTTGGTGCTTGCTTTTTCTCTGTTTCCTTAGATTTTATTCTTGTGGTGGATATTGATGTGATATTCAACACTGAAGTAAATTATACATATTTTGATTAAAAAAAAATTAAAATAGGATATATGTAATTTTATTATAAAAATATTATTTCTATTGTTATAAATAATTATATATAAATTGTAGTGAAATTGATAAATATAAGATTTTTTTTGTTCATATGATATTCCATTATAATATAATTTTAAATTATGTTATAATTTTAAATTAAATTATTATTATAATTATAATATATAAATAATTTTTAATTTTTAATATAAAATTATTAAAATATATAAAATTTTAATAAAGTTTTAATGATGATGATGACTAACATCGATTAAGATTGAATTGATCTATTAGATTTTAAAAGGGTAAGTGATTACTTGTAATTCTTTAAAATTTTGTTTCTGTGCTCGAAAAGTATTAAGAGAAGCTTTCCAAGTTCACCATACTTTTGTTGAGTTAAGAGGTTAGGAAAGTTGGTAGTGTGACAAATAATTTGAAAATATGATCTAATATGGGTATAGGCTAGACAATCTAAGAGAAAGTGCTTTTCATCTTCAACCTTCTTAGTGTCACAAAGGTGACACACTCTTTCATCCCATGGCGTTTTAGGAATTGACCAATGCCCAATTTCACTATGGAGCTCGTGAGAATTTGTTCTTATCTTAGCAATGCTTATGTTTTCTTTACACTTGACAAAACAAATAGATAATTTTGATCTTCTAGATTAGGGTTTATTACATCCGTATAATACCTTAAATTTCTTTTTTCTTCTAACTCTTTATCACACCACATTTTCTCCTTAAATTTTGATTTGACAATTTTTTTAATAGTATCTTTATTTTGCAAAATGGTGTCTTCCATGATTCCCCAATAGTTTAGCCAAGATTGGGCGTCTTTATGCCATCCTCACTTGAGTGAATGGTGGTTACGACTCAATTTTGAAGCAATTTTAGGAAGCCTCTTGTCTTCCATGTTGTTTAACTTGTTCTTATACATTGGGTATCTAGTCATAGCCATACTCTTAATGGGGGAGATGCTTGTTTCTAAGAGGAGGATGGGATAGAGCGTATTTCCTTTAATTTTGAGATTATAGGTTATAAAATTCTTTTGTATTTGCTCTATCTTTCTCCAGGATTCACGAGAGATACTACAACCCCGGACTTCACATCCATAAAGAATAACAGGTGTAACAAGAGTCTCAAAGAGGAGTTTCTTCTTATCCCAATTCCAAAGATCAACTAATTTACAATTGTTTTCAAGCCCATAATAAGCTTTACATCCCCCAATTATCCTTTTCTCAATGCTATAATTCCAATTGAGCTTGTGGTGAATATCAATTCCAAGATATTTGTATGAAGTCGCTTCCTCCAAGTTGTTGTTGTCATATACGAAGGTATCACAAGTGATCTTATTAGATTTAATAATCACGACCTTAGTCTTATCAATATTAACAATCATACCCATATTGGAGCAAAAATCCTTGAGGATTCTTAGTTGGTTTTCAAGATCATGGGGACTCCTTG
>JZKD02S1783795.1:78499-101795 GCA_000966675.3 Picea glauca | reverse complement strand
TGCTTGACTGCTAAATTGAAGAGCTTGTGTATGTGAGGGATAAGGATAGGCCCTCCGATTTTAAAAATTTCAGCTTGGTAACCTTCAATGTCCTTAGCTTTCCCATTTGCAAGCCAGTTAACCCCGAACTCTATGTTATCTAAAGAAACACATTCTTCCTTTGTAGGGACAATAGGAATGGTGTCCATGGCATTAGGGAACTCGTAAAGACTTTTAAGGTAGGAATTCCAGTCCCTTAAGTGAATCCTATTATTTTCTTTAGTATTGAGGTTTAGAATTTGGCTCCAGAACTTCTTAGGATCCAGCTTATATAGTTGTGAAAATTGGTCTTGCCTTTTATAGATATAGTACCTTTTTTTCTTTTTAATCAGGGCTTTGTACATATTGATCTTGTCGAGTTTTAAAGACTCATTAGAAGCATCCCTAATGGCTTCCCTAGCAATTTTACATTCTTTATCATACCAAGGATTGGCCGTTCTATTATTTTTTTTATAGGACACCTTGAAAGAGAATTTATTAATAGAAGTGGAAAGGGTAGTTGTAAAATTATGATAGAGTTCTTCAATGTTGTCCTTATAAGTTAGGAGATTTAATGGTGTATTTGCATAATTTAAATTAAATTATTAATTGAATGATATATTTGCATAATTTAAATTAAATTATTATTATAATTATAATGTAAAAATAATCTATATTTTTTAATATAAAATTATTAAAAGAAACTTAAAATTTTAATAAAGTTTTAATTGAATGGTATATTTTTTTTGGTTTTTATATGATTCTTTTCTAAAAGTTAAAAAAAAGAAAGTAGAGTAAGATGTCAAATCCTAACAAAACCTCATTGTTAGAAGGTATATATATATATATATATATTACATTTTAACGTAAATTTTTTATTAAAAGCGTTTTTTTCATTGAAAGAGGTTCTATTTTCATAATTGTTTTGGTTTAGTTTGCTTAATTTGTCATAAATCCCTTGTCGACATATACATGACATATACATGAGAGGTTGGGTAATTGTGGAGTGAAACCAAGACTCCCCACAGTGACCAATATAGCTAGTGATGTAAGTAGGTGGATCCAACATGCAACCTCCCAAAATCGCAAAGGCGTTGGAGGAGGAAGGGCGAATCATCTTACCTAGTTGGCCATGCCCCCTTGTAACTGTAATATATATTTTTCTTAAGGACAAAGTAAGACACCAAATTTCAATGCAAACCTTTTATTATAAAAAGGAATGAGTTTTTCATTGTAATAAATATTTTTTCTAAAAACACATAGTAAACTGTAATCCAATTTCAAAATACAAATTTGATGACAACTTAAAAAAAACTTATTAAATTATTACCGCAAGGTATAAAATAAAAATAAAGCAAATAATAAATAGAACACGCATACAACAAATTATATCATAGTAATGTATGTGTCACTATGTAAATGATTTTTAGAAAGAGAAAATGATAAATTATTCTATTTAATTTTTTATGCTTGGTGTAATACATACAAAATATAGAATATCCATTTGGATGTCAAAGATATTTTGATTTTCTCATTGTTGATTTCTTAGCACGCCATATATTACAATTAGTGTGCATGTGTAACAATTTTGCGAATTGTAACACAAAAAAGGTTGAATATGCATATATAGTGTTGAAGTGTGCAAGTTTAAGAGATATACATGTTAAGACTTGGTCTATACAATAAGAATTTAATGTGCCAAATGTTATATAATTTTTACAGATACGAGATATTGCTTCCTCAACCCTTATATAGGTGCGGAGTTCAAACCCTAGTCACCAATAAGAGTTTTAACCCTAGTCACCAATAAGAGTTTTAACCCTAGTCATCAATAACAACGAAGATTGCTAAAAACATTACCCCTACCAAAGTGTTGAATTGACATACTCCTTTTACACACACACACACACACACACACACACACATATAAAGGCATAGTAAGACGTTACATTTTAACGCAAACCCTTTATTAAAAGTGTTTTTTTTTCCCTTAAAAGAACTTCTATCTTCATAATTGTTTTGGTTTAGTTTGCTTAATTTGTCATAAATCCATTGTCGACACACACGAGAGGCTGAGTAATTGTGGAGTGAAACCAAGACTCCCCACAGTGACCAATATAGTTAGTGATGTAAGTAGGATCCAACCTGCAACCTTCCAAAATCACAAAGCAGTTGGAGAAGGAAGGGCGAACCATCTTACCTAGTTGGCCATGCCCCCTTTGTAATTGTAATATATATTTTTCTTAAAGACACAGTAAGACACAAAATTTCAATGAAAACCTTCTATTAAAAAACTAGCGGGTTTTTCATTGTAATAAATATATATTTTTTAAAAGACATAGTAATCCAATTTCAAAATACAAATGGGATGACCACTTAAAAAAACTTGTTAAATTATTACGACAACATATAAAATAAAAATAAAGCAAATAATAAATAAAACACATATAAAACAAATTATATCATAATAATGTATGTGAATGATATTTTTACAAAGTGAAAATGAAAAATTATTCTATTTAATTTTTGGTGCTTGGCTTAATGCATAAGAATACATAAAAAAATATAGAATATCCATTTGGATATCAAAGGTATTTTGATTTTTTCATTGTTGATTTCTTAGTGCACCATATATTACAATTCATATACATATATAACAATTTTACAAATTGTAACACAAAAATGTTAAATATATATATATGTAATGTTGAAGTGTGCAGGTTTTTTTTGAGAGATATACATGTTAAAACTTAGTCTATACCATAGAAATTTAACGTGTGAAATGTTATATAACTTTTACCAAGATACTACTTCCTCAACCCTTGTAGAAGTGCAGAATTGGAACCCTAGTCACCACCTATAAAAGTTTTAACCCTAATCATCAATAGCAATGAAGATTTCTAAAAACATAACAACTAGCAAAGTGTTGAATTGACATAGTTCTTAAAAATGTTAAAGTGATCCAAAAACAACTGGCGATGTTAAAGTGATGTAGAAACAAGATGCGATGTAAAAGTGTGATGCATTAAAAAAATAAGAGAGAAGAGAGCAATGATCACTAGGTCGTGCTTAATCACCTTTTGAGTAATTGTTTAGCTTAGAGTTTGAGGCCCACTAAGTTTTAGGAAGGAATTTAGGGGTATGTTTACTCAAGTTTATCCCAGCTCCTTTATAAAAAAAAGCTAAAATGGCGGAAGTAAGGGCAAAGGCAAAGAATTGTGGAGGTGATCGACACCGACAAAATGGCAGTTGACGGAAAGTCCAATGGCGGGGCGCTTATTGTCTCGTGTCCGGCAAGGCCGGGGCGGAGTCCGATTCGGAGTTTGGTTGCTCTATTTCCTCTTCCTCTTTCTCCTATCTTTCTTCATTTTTAACTCCTAAAGGTGGTTGGCTCACAATTCTCATACAAATCCATACATACAGACAGATAGATCTGTCTGCACCTAAAATGGTGGTGGTGATGGTCAAGGTATGACGAGATCTGTCTGCAAGATGGCGTTGCGGGAATGGATTCTTCTGCGATGAATAAATCCCTAGAGGGATCGATTTGATTTGGGGCAAATTTTGTTATTTAGGGAGGGCGAAGCGAAGTTATTAATTGGATGGGATGGAGCCTCGCGTGGGTAACAAATACAGACTCGGCCGCAAGATTGGCAGCGGCTCCTTTGGCGAGATCTACTTAGGTTTGGGTTCCTTCCATTGATTTCATTTTAATTTTCTATCTGTAAATGAATGAATGCCCACGGACAGTTTAATGATGAATGTTGCAGTTAAATGATGGATGTTTATCAAGCAAGAAGGAATAACGGTGTGCTGTAATGTTTTTTTCAGGTACTAACATCCAGTCCAATGAGGAAGTGGCCATCAAGCTGGTAAGCCCTCTAACCCTAGTTTCATTTGCTCAATTGTTAATAATCCTATCACACCCAACGGTTCATTTATTATTAAAGGTCTCTGCGGGAATCGATCCATGTTTTTTCTGTAGCTATCACTGTGTTGATCGTTAGAAGCAATTTATTCTTCCTCGATCCATATTACAAAATAGTAAATCTGTCAGATTCAGAGCCCTAAATGGCTTCAGGTTAATTCTGCTTGAATGCTATTGTGGAGCCCTTTCTCAAAATTTTCACATGTAGGTTCTGTCGAAACCTTGTCTTAACTTAAAGCAAGACGTGTCCACGCTGCAAAATGCGCGGGACAAACATTGGATGTCGTATTTTCTTATAATTTTAGGCATTTTGGAATTATTATAACCGAGAGCCACGAGAGGTCGAGTATTGCATTGCATAGGGTTGCCGATGCAGGGTTCAATGATGCCATTATACCTTGATGTTTCGTATTGAAACTTGCACAGCTCATACAAATGCTTTTATGTCATGCATATTGGGTTCTGTAATCTAAGGGACACTAGCAGAAGTAATGAAACTATTTATGTGATGTGGCTTAATGAGAAACACGAGAGCTATGTTTGATTACCTCCAACGATGAAAATATCCTTTAGTCCCAATTATCAAAAATGACTTCCTTTATTTTGTCAATACTTCGCGCAATGGCTGATTATCTGTTGATGTCTTTTAATTACATTCAATAACATGTTGTGGATTGATTGTAGAGTTCATTGCTCGAAATGTTCAGAGTAATGTGATATCTGGAGTCTCTGTTAATTCTCATTAGCAGAATTTTGTTGAAAGTAAGTTGGGCGATTAGCTTTAGTTTGAGATCAGGGTGACCTCCAATGATGCCATTTGCAAAATGATACTTGGTTGTGAATTCTTTATTTCCACATCATGAAGCAAGCTTGGTTCATTGCTTTTTGGTTCGGTTTACACTTCAAAATGAATCATCTCTAACATCATGTACCAGAGGAAAAGTTTTAAATTGTCCATTAATATCATCATTGCTCATGACTGGCTTGGCATTGTGATAATGCCGTCTATCCATTCAGGATACAAATTTGCTATGCTGCATTGAGTTAGGGGTGGGCGATGGGGAACAAGGGGATGGGTTTCGGGGACAGTTGGAAGGTACCCCCAAATGTCCAGTGTCCAGAGGATGGATGGTGGGTATGGTAAAAAACATTAAAAATTTTAAAATACAAAAAAACTATTACAAATTTAAGAACAGAGATTCTGGAACATAGGAACTATGATACAACTCAATAAAAGTAGCAGTTCTTATATAACAGGTCTGAAGGACCTTGTTTCATGTGGATGTTAAAACCCTGAAAAAGAGAGTAGATACAGGTACAACAACCTACTAAATATAGGAGTCCGAACTGTTTTTGTGATTATCCCCCCCATTACAAAAGCATACTACACAGTATTCCAGCATGCACTGCATAGATAATATTTGGTCATGTTTTGAATGATGAACTAGTGAGTGAGCCAGTGCCACATGGTTGCTAGTTTGGATAAGTGGTGCCTATACATTCTCAAAAACATTGTGGGATGTTTTCTACACCTCCTTGTTAGTGGAATATGGGAGATGTGGGGGAAGTCCCCTTCCAAATGGGGACTCTCCCCGGCAGTCCCCAAGTCGCCTGGGATTGGGAAATGCAGTTGCTGCCTCCCCAAAGGATGAGGATGGGTTCCTGTGCAACATTGCAAAAAGTCACTAGTGACTCGTTTTCACTACAATTCAAATCTCTTATTACTGATACCATTTTCGTTAGCTTGTATAATGTGCATGATCATTGAAACTGCATGATTATCTGTGGTCTCATCTCTACATTAACTGATACCAGTCAAGTTAGAGATTGATTTATAGATGGGGTATTGGTCTTCATTAGACACAAGATGTATTTACACCATACATTCAACCTATGTTACCAGGAACAACAAATGGCAAATTGAATCTGAAATGGGAACGAAGTGAGAAATAGCACTAGAGAGTTTAGGCATATAAAAATATGAACCCACCCCCTCCAGTGTATTATGTATGTAAGACTAAGTTGCACGGTATAGTGAAATGGGTAATGCGCTGGAAACTTGGCTGCACGATATGGTGAAATGGGTATGAGTTTCCGAAATGGAAATGTGCTGGAAACTTGCCCCCTCCAAAATTTGGAAGAAACCTGATATAAGGGAAGGATAAAGGAAATGCCAAAACTTTTGTTTTAAGAATTTAACATTATCATTAATAGCCAACATTTTTTGTTAAACCTAATAAAAATTGAGTCAAACCAAGTCAAAATAGGCAGATTTAGTGTTAGAAATGCATTGTACGGACGTTGGTATGGCTCAAAAACGTGTTTCCAGTTGTATGAAACGTTTTTCCCACAAGTGGGATGCATTGGTAAAGCTGGAAACACGTTTCGAGGCTGCACCCCACATGTTTTTGCGTTTCTGTATGGAAACGTGCCTTGTACGCCAGATGAAGTGGTTTTTCCTGCAACATAGATATAGGATTGATCAGTAATGTACAAGTGCATTGTCGTGATGGGAATGGGAGTGAGAAGAAAAGGAACAATTGGTCCTTGGTTAGGTTGCTTGTAACACAACTTTCAACTAATTTTTGCCACTGCATGGCAAAAGTTCCTGCCCTTAAGGCTTATATATAGTCTAAGAAATTGCATATGGAATGACAATGGGGAAAATTGTTAGGGATTCTGGTATAGTTGAATAGATAATGGACAATATTGTGGCTCGATAGGTTAAACTCATTACAGATTCTTACATATTGGATTTAGGAGAAACTGGTATTGAAAGAAACTAAAAACAAAGAATATGCAACTCCCCTAGGATCAGGGAATCCCCAACTTTTTACATCCTCGAATGGATTTTTTTTCTTTGCAAGATTTGGTTCGTAAATAGTGGACATGGCAATTAAAGTTTTTACGTTAGTTCCATTTGTTGTTAGGGTGTAGTTTTAGAACACTTGCTCCACACACATACCCATAGGACGAGGGAGAGGGAGGCTTCATATGTCCTGGTTGAAGAGGGCCAGGGTGGATTAGGTTGGGAAAGCTGGGTGCTATTTGTTGAGGGCTCCTAATATCCAAGGTTAATGAATGCCTAGTGTACTCCAACGGGTATGTCTAGGTGACCCCATGATATGTTTGGGTGGTCTCTTGGTTGATCAAGAGTGGGAACCTCACTAATCTACCAATACCCATGTCCATGAAAGAAAGATGTAATCAACCTTGTAGATATGGATCTGGAGTGGTGACATAGGGTGTCTAAAGAGTATCTGAAGGGAGGGAGATGCTCAAGTTGCTAGTCAATTCTATTGTTGTAAGGGCCTAGTTGTTACATACTTGCTCTCTACACACATGAGATACACATATGGATGATGATGGTTATTAATATCCAATAAGACCAACATTGGTCTATAAGACCTTAGAAAAAGGTATACTTGTTTTCCTTGGAATTTTATTTCTGTGCTTAAAAAGCTCTAAGAGAACCATTCTTAAATCACTATAGTTTTGTTGAGTTAAAAGGATTGGAAGGTTTGTATTGTAACACATATTTTGAAATTGAGGTTTATGTTGGTGTATGCAGGACATTCTAAGGCAAAGTGCATTTCATCTTCAACCCTCTCAGTGTCACAAAGATGGCAAAATCTTTAAACCCACAACGTTTTAGGAATTGTCCAGCACCATGTTTTGCTATGGAGCCCATGAGAGTTTGTTCTTCATTTAGCAATGTTGATTTTCTTGTTTACGCTAGTTAAACAAAGAGATATTTTTGATCTTCTAGATTAGGGTTGATCACCTCCTTGTAGTATCTCGGTTTTCTCTTATCCTCTAACTCTTTATCATACCACAATTTCTACTTAAATTTAGATGTAGTAATATTTTTAATACTATCGTTCTTTTGTAGAGTGACATTCCCTCAATACCCCAATTATTCAACCAAGACTTGGCATCTTTATGCTAATCTTGCTTGAGTCACAAGTGGTTTTGCTTGGACTTTGAAGCAACCTTAGGAAGCCCCTTGTATTCCATGTTTGTTTATCTTGTTTTTGTATGTTAAGTACCTAGTCACAACCATGCTCTCAATGGGGGAAAGATTACTTCTATGATGAGGATAGGGTAGGCTGTATTGCCTTTAATTTAAGATTATAAGTTATAAAATGATTTTGGATTTGCTTTATCTTTCTCCATGATTCTCTATAGATGTTGCAGCCCCAAACTTCACAACCATATAAGATAACAAGAGTGATGAAAGTGTTAAAAGAGGAGTTTCTTTTTATCCCAAAGCCCTTCACAACCATATAAGATAACAAGAGTGATGAAAGTGTTAAAGAGGAGTTTCTTTTTATCCCAAAGCCAAAGGTTCGCTGATTTACAATTGTTTTCAAGTCCATAATAAGCTTTCCACCCTTCATTTATTCTTTTCTCAACACTATAGTTCTAGTTAATCTTGTGATGAAGATTGATTTCGAGATATTTGTATGAAGTCACTTTCTCCAAGCTGTTATTGTCATAAATGAAATCAGTAAAAGTGATCTTTTTGGATTTGATGGCCATCACCTTTATTTTCTCAGTGTTGATAGTCATACTTGTACTAGAGCAAAAATCCTTGAGAATTTTTAGTTGCTTGTCGAGATCATAGGGACTCCTTGCCATAAGAACGATATTGTGAACATAAAGAAGGATGATGACTATTCTATCTAGAGACATGCTAACACATGGTTCTTCTTCTAAACAACCCTCTAACCTGTCGATGTATATGCCAAAAAGGGTAGGGGATAGGGGGCATCTTTGCTTAACTCCTATATTACAATAATTTTTTCCCGACCAGCCCTCAATGTTCCTAAACTTGGCAACAACGTTCTCGTATAGCCTTATCATGACAACTCTCAACTTGAAAGGAACTTTTAGCTCATCTAATCTATACCAAAGGTTAGTTCTAGGCACTGCGTCAAATTCTTTTCTAAAGTTAACGAAGCAACACATGAGATTAGTCTTATTATCGCGACGCTCCTCTGTATTGATCCCTAAGCGTAACAAGGTGGTCCACAGTCAAATGATAACTCCTAAATCTGGCTTAGCCCTTAGCTCTTTTCTAGAATAATTCCATATAACTTAGTCTTATTATCGCGACGCTCCTCTGTATTGATCCCTAAGCGTAACAAGGTGGTCCACAGTCAAATGATAACTCCTAAATCTGGCTTAGCCCTTAGCTCTTTTCTAGAATAATTCCATATAACTTGGCTAAAAGAGTGCTAATCATAATGGTCCTATAATTAGAGGGATTGTTTTTATCCCTGCTTTTAAAAACAAAACAATGAGGCTTTGAGTCCAGGGTTTAGGGAAACCTTGCTTAACTGCTAAAGTGAAGAGCTTGTGAATGGAAGGGATGAGGATAGGCCCTCCAATTTTTAGGTTTTCTGCTTGGTAGCCTTTGATGTCCTTAGCTTTCCATTTTGAAAGTCGGTTAACCCCAAACTCTATGTCTTTTAAAGAAAAAACTTCTTCCTTTGTAAAAAGGGTTTGAATGTTGTCCACGACATTTGGGGATTTGTAAATCTTTTTAATGTGGGAGTTTGAGTCCCCTAAATGAATCATATTGTTTTCTTTAGTTTTACGAGCTGTGATTTACCTCTAGAATTTCTTAGGATCTAGCTTAGAGACGTGTAAAAGCTTCTCTTGCTTTCCATTTATAAAGTACTTTTTTTTTCTTTTAATTAGGGCTTTGTACCTAATTATCTTGTCGGATTTTAGGGACTCATGAGAAGCACCCCTAGTGGCTTTTCTAGCAATCTTACACTCCTAATCATACCAAGGGTTGGGCATTCTATTTTCCATTTTACTTGACCTCTTGATAGAGATCTTGTTAATGGCAGAGAGGGTTGTCTTAAAATTATGATATAGGTCTTCAATATTGTCCTTAATTGACAGAAGATTTAGTTCATTATGTAAATCCTTTAGAAAAAGGCCAATTTTTTGTTGAAGATCAAGTGCTTCTGGCTATCAAAATTCTCTTCTATGGGGTTTTTGTATATGATAAAGTTTAGAGTTAGGGTTCAAGGTCTATGATTTGAGTTAGGCTCATTGTCCTTTAAGATGTCAAAATTTACTATTTGGTTGTATATGGGGATATCAGATATTACATAATCGACACTGTTTCCAAGCCCATGAATACAGGTCATCCAGTAGGATTTCGGCCACTTATTAGACCATTGCAAATTATTAGATCTTGAGAACTGCAGAGCTTGATCAGCTTAGACCTGAACAGATTCTCAACCAAGCTTTGGGGTTTCTTTTGTATCAGCTAGCTAAAACAAGATCCTTATCTAGCCATAGAGGATTAGGGTTGGAATCATTGTTTAAGATAATAGCTCGGTTAGTTCCTCTTATAGCATTAAAGCCTCCTAGCAATAGGATACTGCCTTCTTTTTTCAGACTGTAAATATCCTGTTTTAAGCCATTGTAAGGACAATTTTTATCTAGAGTGTTATTCTTATAAAAGGTAGAATTAATAGGTGCAAAATAATAAATTGCAGTATAAATCTTCTTAGCATTAATATCTAAAATCTCCATCCACATGTACTCAGTGAAAGGGTCTTACTTGTGAAACCTAATATGAGGAAATTTTTTCTTTATGTAACAAGCTATGCCTCCAATCCCTGTGTGTTAGGATCTCTTGTTACATACCAACCATAAGACAAATCCTTCTATGTTAGGTACTTTTGATTCTTCATGTTCCCAAGTTTCAACTAGCAATATAATATCAATTTCATTGGGGATCCAACTTAACCTGGGGCCTTTGCTCCATGGAAAGCCATGGCAGTTCCAAGAGAGGATCAGGACTGTCCCAAATTCCTGTTTATTATTATAGGACTGACTTAGGATATTTTGTATTTTGTATATTGAACAAGAGGAAGAGATTACCAATGCAAACTTGTCACATTTTGTTCCGATCAGGAATTCCTTACATGGATACTAATATAATTTCCTTGTCAGTGTTGTTGGTTGCATACCCTAACACTCTTTGGGTATCAAATATGGAATGTGGAAGACAATCATTTAGCTTGGAGATCAATCAAAAGACAAATTCATCTTTAGGAAGTGACAGTTGGGATCAAACGAATTTGCCAAGAGGATAAGGACAGACTTTATAACAATGTCTAGACTCTAGACATAGTTGGAAACTGGAGTAATCAATATTCCAAACTGGTTCATCGCTGGGGCATGTTTTCTGCTTGCAGATTCTGTTCCACACAGGGAATTTCATTGCAAATACCTGGATTCAGTTCCTTTGTGCTCTTCATGCAGTTTTTATATTTCAAATAGTTTAATTTCTCATTTGTGGAGTTCACAATGTAGAAAGCTTTAGGACATATCATCTGGCATGGGATTTGTAATGATGCATATATTTGGCATGCTCCTTTTGATGTTTGGCTACCTTTACCTCAAGATCTTTCGCATCACCTTATATGCACTTCTTTTATTTTTGTAAATTTCCAAACATCTTTGTCTCTTATTGGATGGCTTCATTGACGTATGTTTGAAAATGATTTTCCTCGATCAAATCAATATGGGTATTTTCAATTAAGAAACTGTGTCATAGGTATTTGAAAATTGATATTGTTGTCTGTTATATTGTGATTCATAACTCATTAGGTGGCGATATTAGTTGCATGTAATAGTAACTATTCTTAGAATATAGTAAGAATTAACAAAGTTAATGCTTTGGTTGAGATGTTGTGAAAGCACTATGTATCTGACTATAAATCAATGGAATCAGGAAAATGTGAAGACAAAGCATCCACAACTTGTATATGAGGCTAAATTGTACAGGCTCCTTCAAGGAGGAAGTAAGGAAATCCCACTTTCTGTTGGCTTTACTCTATGCTTGGTTTGAGGAAATACTTTGGGATCAAATTGTGAAAATTCAATCAATATTTAATTCATGGGTCTGTTGACTTTCCCTTTGGGTTTTGGCAGCTGGTATTGCAAATGTAAGATGGTTTGGTGTTGAAGGTGACTATAATGTCCTTGTTATGGACTTGTTGGGGCCGAGCCTTGAGGATCTCTTCAATTTCTGTAGTCGGAAGCTTTCTCTTAAGACTGTTCTCATGCTTGCAGATCAGATGGTATGATTGACAAGAATATAATTAAGTTGTAATTTGTGTCCATGCCATTATCTTACAAGTTCTATATTTGGAGGCAATTGACCATATTATAGTTACATTTATGTGTTACAGATAAACAGGATTGAATTTGTGCATTCAAGATGCTTTCTTCATAGGGACGTCAAGCCTGATAATTTTCTTATGGGTCTTGGTAGAAGAGCAAACCAGGTTTATTTTCTGACCTCTAAGAAGTTTCCAAAGTTGTACTTCTGATGCTATTTTAGTTTGCAAAGTTCTTGATGTTTCCATTAAAAGTTATTTTGTTTTACTCATTGAAGGTCTATGTAATTGATTTTGGACTTGCTAAAAAGTACAGAGATCCTGTCAGTCACCAACACATTCCCTACAGGTAAATGGTTTCAGATATTTGGGTTTATATTTTGACCTGATCTTCATTTTTAGTTTTGTTGACTATGTTTACATGGAAATTACATTGATACAGTGTGCAGTGTGTACTGATCAAACACTGATTTTAAACCCGACCTTAAATAGTGATAGTTACTTTAGTATTCGAATTTATGATCCATTCTTAGATTTAATAGTATTGCATGGAAGACTTTGCAAAGTGGTTTCCTGCCATTTCCCTATTCAGGAAATATTTAAATTTGAGTTTTTTGAGCCCAGATGTTTTTGAAATGTGTTAAATGTGTTATTTTGTTTTTCCATTTTCTTTTCGAGTAATTATTGCCATTGCCTATTGGCACTGCTTTCAAAATTTATGCCTATTTTTGCAAATGGAATTGTAAGATGTGTTATATCTATTTTGCACTTGAGAACATTGTCATTTTACGGAATTTGTGCAACCATCCTTTTAAGATGGACTGAAAAGTGACTCCCCATAACATGTAACTAAAAAATCCTCTGCATAAACCAGCAAGAAGATTGCTCATTGAAATTTATGCCTATTTTTGCAAATGGAATTGTAAGATGTGTTATATCTGTTTTGCACTTGAGAACATTGTCATTTTGCAGATTTTGTGCAACCGTCCTTTTTAGAGAGTCTGAACAGTGAATCCCCATCACATGTAACTAAAAAATCTTCTGCATAAACCAGTAAGAAGATTGCTCATTGAAACTCAAATGATATAAAAAATGATGAGTATTTTAGTCAAATAAGAGATTTAAGAATGACTTAACTGCCCAAACTTCTTAAGGAAATGGGAATATGTTTATGATTGCCCTCTTTCATAACTTGCTTGTGAAATATCTTTTGTAAAGAAAATATACAGTCATGCAGACAAAAACTCTTTGAAAAAAGTAATTAATGCCAGATCATATGATTATTTGTGAGCACATTCTAGTCCTGGTTTGAGAAATTTGTTGGAAGTAGAAGCTTTTAATTGCTAGATTTTGTGTAGTGATCAATACCTACTTTATAACTTTTTTTTTCCAGGTAACATATCCTGGGGAAAATCCCCGGGTACTTCCCCTCATTCCAAGGATGGTACCTGAGGTAAGCCCTAGATTCTTTAGGGCACAAGGGCAGGTCACAACAGGGCTCAAAGCTATTACAAAATATACTCATTATCAGTTCAACATGTCACTTATGGGAATGGAACTTGGGTGGGCAGGATAACACTCCATCCCACAATCACTTGAGCTAGATGCAATTGACTAGACCTACTTTATAACTTGCATGTATATGCTACATAGATATATGTAGCATCCTGTATGATATTATGTGACATAACACCATAAAATCATTTGATCTAACTCAATGTAATTTGCCACTGTAAAAAAATTGATTGTATTTGCTTCCTTGAGGCATGGAGATACCGAGGATGGGTTAAGTGCATTCGCTTGAGAAAAAAATGCCCAAACATAAGTCTTAGTTTCTCCCTTGCTGGATAACTGTGGTAGACAATAAGATACATAAAAGTGGAGATGCGAGAGTTTGCTTCCCACTACATACGGCATATTGAAGTCAACACTTATTTTTTGCTTCTAAGAGTTTCTATCAACTATACAGTATACTTGTGGTAATATTTAAATTTAGCATGTTTCTGCAGCTTCTTATTATTTTAATAGTCTAAAATTTGTCTTTTGTCTTTTCTCCTTGAAAGATGCCTTAGGTGCTTCTCATTGCCATTGTTTCTTGTCATGCCCTGTAGGCTGCCTTTGACTTGTGGTTGTCTATGTGAGTTGCAGTCTATCTTACTACAGTGGCATACCCCTATGTTGAGATTTTGATTGACATTAATACTCCCCTCCTAAATGAAGCCTCTAAAATGTGCACACTGCAAACAAAATGTGATTAAACAATGCTGAAGCTGAAAATGAATGCAAGGTATGGTTGGAGTGGCATGGATTGCAAATAAAATGTGCACACTGCAAACAAAATGTTATTAATAATGATGAAATTGTAAGTGAATGTTAGATGTGGTTGGGAGTGGCATGGGTTGCAAAGAGCTTAGCTTGTTCTGTGTAGGCTCGCCACCCATCTTTTACCAGTGATCTCTTCATAAAATCTGGTAGATTAATGGTATTCTTCAGAGCAGATTTCCTATTCTATCAGGACGCCTTTCCCACAGTAAAACAAAATCCTAAAATGCTTTTGTAAGCCAGAACATACTTAGTTACCAAATTGGGCGGTTTGAATTTCTCTGCAATTTTTTGTTCTCGAGGTTGAGGCTGATCATAACTGTTTCTTATGTTGTGAATATCTCAAAAAATATAATTTATATAAGTTCCACTCTGAAATCTGATATCAATCTTAAGACATAATTTTTAAGGTATTTGAATGTTGTAGAATTTCTCATCTGCCCAGTGCATTAATGTGAGATTAAGTACATGAATAATGGACTATATTTTATGGCAATTATGTTGTGACCAGCATAAACTAGCGTATGTGTATGGAATAGACTATAACATATCTTATGGCATAAAATAAATTACAACATATAATATAGTATTAAAACAGTTAATTGTTTTACAAAGCTATTGGTAATTTACATTATCTGTACAACATATTTATGAAACTGCTAATGGTACAGTTTTGATAGAATACATAGGTAAGGAGGGGGTTTGGATTCCATTTTTGTTTCTTGGAATGGGGTTTCTCTATGTTCTAATTTCTATGGTCGGGTTTGTCTATGTTCTATGGACTATCTATTTATCACTAAGGCTTCTGTTGCAGAGAGAACAAAAATTTAACTGGAACTGCCCGATATGCAAGTATGAACACTCACCTTGGCATTGGTAAGTTCAAAATTATTTTACTCATTGCTATTTAGTATGGCTGTTCGGTTGCATGCCTGTCATGAGTTCTTCATTATGTACCAATGTACATGTTTGTGAATTGATCCAGTAGGAAACATCTAGGGTTAGGTGATGATGTCCTGAACTGAATTATTTTTCAATTGTATGACATTGAACCATATTTAGATACAAGAGTTAATAGCTTAATCTCTATGAGCCTTTTCATATTGATTGAGTTTTTGGATTCTCATACTTGTAATGGCTTTTTCATTTGCAGAGCAAAGTCGTAGAGATGATTTAGAATCCCTTGGATATGTTCTCATGTATTTTTTGAGGGGCAGGTAAGCTTGTTGTTCATCTTTGATTTGTAAAATTCTTGCTGGTTTTTTATTCTTGAATCTTCTGTAGTTAATGTGGGATTCACAGCATTCTGCATCAGTCTTCCATGGCAGGGTCTGAAAGCTGGTACCAAAAAGCAAAAGTATGAAAAGATTAGTGAGAAAAAGGTTGCCACCCCCATTGAGGTAATCAGTACATTAAATTTTGGCTCTCATGGTTCATTTTGGGGCTTGGGTCAAATTTAGTTTAAACTTTAATCTGTTTTCAGTTTTGACAAGCCCATGGTTTTTGAACGTACATTAAATTTTGGCTCTCATGGTTGATTTTGGGGCTTGGGTCAAATTTAGTTTAAACTCTAATCTGTTTTCAGTCTTGACAAGCCCATGGTTTTTGAACTTTCATTTTGCAGGTCCTGTGTAAGACATACCCCTCGGAATTTGCATCTTATTTTCATTATTGCCGATCATTACGCTTTGATGACAGACCTGATTATGCATACCTGAAGAGAATATTCCGTGATCTTTTCATTCGTGAAGGTTGGAATATATTTTTTTCCTTAGCCCATAACACAGTATGCCTATTTCAAATAATTTGGGAGTAGTGCTGTAAGAGAACCAGATTCCTTTTCAGATTCTCCAAATATGTGAAATTTTACATTAAGGAAAATTTCATTCTTTATTTTTTGGGCATGCAGGTTTTCAGTTTGATTATGTGTTTGACTGGACCATTTTGAAGTATCAGCAGACACAGATGGCCAATACGCCTCCACCATCTATTGTGAAGTCAATTTCCCTGTTATAAATTAGTTACAACTTTTCTTTTACTTGACTTGGTATGTTATATACTGTATTGAGTCTTGACAACCATTTTTCTTCAGGGTGCTGCTGTAGGGTCTAGCTCTAGGGCACCTCCAGTTGCTGATAAATCATCAGGTATTGTTAGGGATGCCAAATTTTACGTTTGTTCATATTATAGGCATATCATTCATGGTTTTTGGTGTATTTACTATTAAACTTTCTTTTGAACTAACTTGTGATCAATTCTTTTTTCAACATGTAATTTATATGTGTTGTGATGCATCCGGTTTCATGCACATCAATCTTATTGAGAGAGAATAGTAGAAATTAGAATACATTACATAGAAAAGTTGGCCATTATATTATCAATGGTGAGAACAAATATATGCGGTTGGGTGGTATGAATTCCATCCAATCCCAGTAATAAGGTTCTTGCTCATTTTTTTTTGCAAAAAAATTCATAATTTCATTATGTAAACCACATTGAAATTACATTCTTCATTATGCACTGTGGCATAGCTATATGTCTGAAGATAGGTGAAAACCTGCCCAGACTATGCTGTAATCCAAAATAAAATTTTCTACAGCCAGCTATCATAATCTCAGTCGTCAAAAGAACAAGAAGGTACAGAATATATAAGTCTGGGATGTAGTCTCAACCATACAAAACAGCACCAAGAGCCCACGGTCCAGATTATACATGTATATCAAAATAACAGTCTACCAACCAGAATGTTTGAAAAACCTTAGCTATGACCCATCAGAAATAACATAAAAGAGAAATAACTAAAGGAAAGGGATATGTAAATATTTTGAGGAGTGTCCCTCTAACTCCTCCCAGATATACCATCTGCCAGCGTCAAGAGAGAGACCAGCCTTAGACAAATCATCAGCCAGTTGATTCCTTTCCCTGTAAATATGCTGAAAAGTGATAGCAGAAAAAACATCCTTGATCAAGGAGACCTCCTCAAAGATGGGCCTCAGAGAGTTCTCCAAATGGAAAGTCCCCTGTATCCACTTGATTACCAGCTGGGAATCACCAAAGGTTTGAATTTTTTTACCCTTTTTTCTGCAGCTAGCATAAGAATAAGCTTCAAAGACTTGTGCTCTTCATAATTGTTTGTGCCCCTCCCCAATACAGGCTTGAAAAGGTTCTTGTTCATACTAATCACTTTGCAAACATTTTGTTCTAAATTCGACTAGGTGCAACTATCTAACTAACCCTTAATTGTGAATTAATAATAAATTTAATAGGATGAAATGTTGGTCATTATGTTCATCCTTTCTTGGGCATTTAGGGCTGTTGTCTCTGGGATGATGCATGTGTATTTCCATTGACATATTCTTCTTGTGCTGATTTTGTTTTTGATTGATTATGGTAATTACCAATGTCATTGCATAATCTTTTGGCCCATGCTGTTTTCACCACAACACCTTTGCTTAGTCGCTTGTTATAAAAATTGCTGGTACTAGAATGTAAAAATATATCTTTTCTTCTTCCCCCACTCTTCCTGTTTTTTCCTCTTTTCCAAGATATCTTTGTAAAAAGAGCCCCACATTGGCTTTAAAAGTAAACCATTCTTAAACTCCTTAAATCCTTAAATACAGTAAATATATGTCCATATAAATTTGGAAAACTGCTACTGGAAATTCAAATTTCAAATCTGAGTTCATACTACATTAGCATTCCATATTTTCCTAGGGCAGCAAACTCTCTTAATGAATTGACATTGATCATTTCCTTGCAACAGCAGATTGAACAACTGTACTTTTGCTTCTGGTAGCATCCTATTCTTTTTCTTTTCCTGTCTTTTTTCTCTGACACAAGGATGATGTGATTGAACCTTTTTTTTTATAAATTGCTATTATTTTCTAGATTGCAGTGGTCTCCATCAGGATTCAGAACGATGTTTAGACGGGGAACATGACAAATTAAAAATGAAGACGGTAGTCTAACTGTAACCACTAAAAATGGAAGTGATACAAATGAATGATCTGGGGGGACAACTTGCCATGACGAGAACCTGATAAGAAGTTGCTTCAATAGACCAAGGAGTGCAATATAATCTTAAAGGCAGATTTCCTTGCTATCAATAGTGTCATCGTGGCCTCATGCTAATTACAGGGAATTTCTCTGAGTAGACTTAAATGAAGTCAGTGTTGGTACAACATAGAACTGGAGTTAGGAGTTGAAAGTCTGACCTGCCAAGATTGATTTTGACACTGGAAATATATAGATAGGAGTCAAAATCTCTTATCTGAATCCTCCATTTCAATGATCAATCACACAAATCATATCTTATCACATTTTCTGGTGCATTTTCACCTTCATTCCCATTTTCTCAATATGGACAGAGGGACAATGGAAGCTGGATTTCTACATCTGGATCAGTTTTCTGTAAAGCAACATCTCCATTTTTGCCTCACAAGCTGTGTGTGTGTGTGTGTGTGTGTTTGTGTGTGTGAGAGAGAGAGAGAGAGAGAGAGAGAGAGAGAGAGATGATTTTATTAGTGTGCAGCAAATGACCAAAAGATAGGTTGATGGAACTAGAAACTATGATTAGTGATACCCCTTTGTAGGGGTGCCCTAAGCTATCCTGGAAGCATTAAAGCAAAAGGAAAAATAAAACCAGCCCACAGTGGCTAGCTGGAATGGTAGTCGTCCTGTACGGTGAAGTCGCCAGCTTAGTGACATAGGGGCGGCTTGGCCCAGGGTCAAGTCGCGGCTAAAACTGTTTGATATGGATTGTGGGCAGTTATATTGAGTCGGGGGTTATAGAGGCAGCAGTGCAGATCGAACCCCTATGGCGTGGGAGATTGTATGTTCTCATTACCGATTCCCCTTCTACAAAAAAGAAAAGAAAAACAAAATCAGATTAAAGAAGAAAACTTTGATTAAATATTACATCAATGAGAAGAAAGAGGATTGCAAGAGATCCACTAGAGGCTTGTAAGACAAGATTTGGAGCTAGAGGGAAAAGAGGAAGAATTCTTTGTTGATCCTAGAATGTATCCAGAAGCCATGAGCAAATCTTCTTCTATCATTGAAGGTTGAGGAAAATAAACTTGTGATGTGGCTCTGGCTTGACTTGGGCTCTTGATCTGATTTGTGCGGACAACTCTATCTCTTGTGTGATGAATTGACCAACTCTGGAGGGAGATGTTGTATGTGGATTCATTGACACAGTGTCTACTGCGCTACCCATTGGAGGATCTGCATCTCGTAGCACCACCAAGTGCTGAAATTGGTTGAAAAAAGGAGGTGATCAATCTGATGGGGTGAGGTCTGGAAGAACACTGTAGGTACATTGTTTGAGTCACTGCCTCATGCATGTAAAGTGCTATACCTATGGTTAGCATACCAGATGATGGTGGATATGGGTCTCCTTGAATAACAGAAAAGGCAGTGGTATATCCCCTTGATCTCATAGTGGATGAGGCATCTGAAAATAAAATGATACTTAGATTCCACCCCCTACAGATGGCCTAGTTGGCAAACCCTCTCGTGGGATATATGATATTTAGGCTCAATTTGAGGCTATTGAGAGCCTACCCTAAACTGCCCAAGAGGGAACCTCAGGCAAGAGAACAGTTACCCTGAGTATTCTTAGGAAGTATGACAGGGCCTCCCCTCAACTGCATAAAATGCCATGAGTAGAAAGCCGCCTTAGGACCAAGGCTCGTGAAGGGGAGATCCAAGTGCCTTGCATATACTGTTGGTAATGTTCTCTTGACTCTTTACTGACCCTGTTGATCTCTTGATTAAGGGGAAGAAGATGGCCAGGAACATCCAAAGAACAGCTGATGGGGGAGAGGTGCTTGATGGATATGCCAAGAGATTGAAATAATGAGGCTTCAGAGAACCAAATTCTGTGGACTTTAGAGGGTGGAGGCAAGATCCAGAATACCATAAAATATGGAGGTGAGATCCAGATTGTGTTACAAAGAAGTTCTGGACTACCCGTCTGGATTTGGTCTTCCCTTCTCCGTAGAAAATGTATACCTTTACAAGGAAAAATTCAGACATTTCCTGTGAAGATGAAGATAGACATCATCCTGAAGTCACTGAGTTGAGGTTTTATGGGCATTTTGATGGACCATTGTAGGTACTGCATCGTCTCTTGCAGTCATCCTTTTCTTATCATGGGCATACCATTGGAAGAAAGAATTTGTAATCTTTGTGACAGTAAGAAAGTTGAGGATGAACATTGAAAACACTCTCCTATGCACATTAAGGCTCAATACTATTTGTAATATTAATGATCTTCTTACCTCATTAACTCTTAAACCAAAGAGAGTTAGTGAAGTTTATCAGCATTTTTTTGATGATAGAAACAAAATGTTAAAGCAGTTCAATTAATCATCAAATTTTATAAGGTCTGATAGAACAAAGATGGTAATAATATAATAGTGAGACATATCAGTATAAATTTTTAAACATTAATTAGCCAAATCAATAACCAGCATAGAGTCACGCATAATTTGGAGCTTTTGTGTACACCCTTCTCAACAGCCACCCCAAGAACAAGTTTCAAGGCCATAAGCTCAGCTTTATTATTAGAGCTCCTACTGAATCCTACCTTGAATTTCTAGTAATGAGTGTCAGAAAGATGCAAGATACCCCCAGCTCCTCCTAGTTGTAACTTGTGGGTTACCCTGAGCTGCCCCATCAAAGTATGCCCAGGCTGACTTCCTCCACCACCACCTTTGGAGTCTGTTCTGAACCTTGTTAAAATGATTGATGATAGACAAACTTTGGGATGCACAGAGTTGTGGAGATGAAGATTTTTCTTCAAAAAGTGCTAAGTTCCTTGCTAACCAAATCCCCCAGGCAATGAGGAGGGGAAGTGCCTTGTATGCCCTGTTTAAAGGGTTCTCACACCAGCCTGTCAAATATTCCTCCACAGACTGACCCCTCCAAGCATTCCTTAAGCCCTTCAAAAGTTTCAATTACTGATCAAACCAGTCCAGCAAAATTAAAATATATAAAGCAAATGTGAGAGATTCTTCACAATCCTTGCATAGGGGACATCTTCCAGGCCGCTGCCAGCTTCTTCTTTGCTTAATATCCCAAGTTGGAACTTTTTGTCTAAGAGCCAACCACATGATGATTCTTGTTTTTAATGGACACTTCAATTTCCAGATTCCTTTGTACCACACTCCTGTCCCTGCCATCCTTCTTCTTCTCTGAGCATTTTATAACTTAATTTTGGCTTATAATCAATCATTGGCTAATGTGGTGGAGTTCTGTGATTTGTTTAATATATAATTGGTCTATTCTCCCTTCTCATCTTCTTTCATTTTAGTTTGCTGCTGATGGTGGCGGTGATGTGGTTTTTGGATTTTAACAGGTGGTCAAGATGGAAGGGACAATCCGTGGAGCAGTGCTGGGGCTGACAGTTCTCGAAGAAGAAATACTGGAGCTATTGTGAATGCTGGTAGTCTATCTAAGCATAAAAGCCCAGCACAAAATGAATCTGGAGCTGGAAAAGACGTGGTCAGTTCAAATTGTTTGAATCTCAATCCTTGTTGTGAAAATATTATCCAATTCTCTTGGTTTGTTGAAAGCTCCTAGTCACTTATTTCAAAAGTTTAGACCTTCTGCTTTTCATATTGTATTTGCAAGCTTGCCTTTAGTTCATGCTTTTCTCATTTTACATAGATAGGGTATACTCTCTTTACTTGGTAATGGTCTATTCAATTACATCGTTCTAAAATATGGTTTCTGCAAGTTGTCCTTTGAGGTTGGACTCCAATGAAAGTCTTTTTCTTTACAATTGATTAGGAGTTAATTTTGTAATATTATTCTTTGTTTCAGGATCTCTTAATATGAAGCTTCTTTGTCATGTTTCTAGTTGAATATGTATTTGTTACATTATTACAACAGAAAGCATTATGCATGATCAAGAAACACACTTTCATGTTAATTTTTCAGACCCCAACCCAGTTTCAGTCTCGCTGATTTTTCAGCCAATGTTAAATGCCCAAACCCAGTTTTACATCAGCGTATAAAAACTTAGCAGAAAATAAACTTCAGAACTGAAACATGAGGATTTTGAACATCGTTTTAAGTGCAGAAATAAAATATCAGCAGTATGCAAAACTCAGAAAATTATAAACACAGAAAATTTTGGTCTAACATCGACCCTGGAAAAACCCACAAGGGGAAAACCAGTGAGAGAGGGCTTTTTATTACTTATGGGCTTCTGAGAAATTTCTTTTACAGCAGTCTAATCTTCAGCAAAAATTACAGACTTATCTCAGAAAATTTATGCTCGCCTTCTTCAGAAAATTCCAGAATGCAGCTCCTCGAAATCTGTACCAGAAATCCGTACAACTGTACGGCTGCTACATCAATAAATGCTGTACGGAATTCTTCGAAAATCGTGCTTCTTTTCTGTGTTTTCTGTATCCTCTTTTCTGTGCATTAAATGCCCCTCAAAAATCGTCCCATGCCTTGGAATGTGTGCTGTACCTTGCTGTACGGGCCGTTGTCCTTTTGCTGCTGTACGGACTGTCAAATCCGTACTGTACGGCCTCCACAAGACTGCTGTTCCTTTTCTTCGAAATCTAAGCACAAAAAATTGCTGTACGGCCCTCAAGAAATCCGTATGGTACGACCCTCACACTTAGCAATACCCTCCTCGATTTCTGTGCTACTTGGATGCCTTGGGAATCGTGCTCTTACTCTAGCAACTTCTCCTTCCTCAAGCTCGACCTCTCTCTTGCTCTCTCTTGTTCTCTCAACAAAAATGAATGAACAACCCAACAATGGGTGCGCCCTCTTGCCCTAATCGACCTCATGAGGGAAGGTGAGGGGTTTTCTAATCCAACGGTTGAGATTAGATTAGATGAGTGGCTGA
>JZKD02S1783795.1:0-20875 GCA_000966675.3 Picea glauca | reverse complement strand
TCTGAAAGCTAGGGCACAGCAGGAAAAAAGAGTTGATCTAACTGAGGCTAATAGAAATGAAGAAAGATATGTTATTCCTATGCATAGAAATAATTTTTGGACTAATAATTGGATGCAAGAACCTAGAAAGATTTTTTACAGATTGCAGGTCCAACGTTGTGATCCTATTGTGTAGTACAAGAGGAAGAGAGGATTAACCCTATGTTATAACTGCAGAATACCAGGACATCTTGCTAAGAAATTCCCTGGTAGAGGTCCTATTTGTCTTTGTTGTAAAATTATTGGTCATGAGGTTGAGGATTACCCAATGATGATTGCTAAAGTTGAACAAATGAACACGAGTCAAGAGAATAAGAGCATGTTCGAAGATCAAAAAGAGAAAGGATCAGAAGAAGTTCAGACTACATTAGAACAGTGGAAAGAAATGATGAATGATCACAAAGATGTCAGTTTACCAGAGATCTTGAAAGAAAAACAGTGCATAAGTGCAAGAATATGAGACTTCGACATAGACTGTGTCTTGGATGAGGAAACACGAGTGAATATTATGACAAAAGGTACTTGGAAAATTTTGGGAAAGCCTACTGTGGTACCTTCATTGGGAAGGATAGGCTTGTTTAAAGGAAAGATGATAGCCCTATGTAGAAGAGTCACTAATGTACCTGTTATTATTCATGGAACATCGACAGAAGAGGAATTTGAAGTTATTAGGTTTATTGAGAACAGTGTTCGGTTCCCACTTTTGTTAGGAAAGACTTGGATTGAGAAGGAGTAGATTAGAAGGAAAACAGAGGAAGAAGCTACAGAAAATAAAAAGCAAGAACTAAAGAATTTCATAGCTAGGAAAATAGATCGACTGATAGAAGAACAATAAGTTAAGTCGAAGCAGTAGAAGGCAAGAGAATTAGTTGTCGAAATTGAGAGAAGGAAAGAAGGTTTGAAGAACCTGTCCATGCAAGAAGATAGTAAATCCACCCAAGAAGCGGTAAGGGAAAGGATATTAATTTCGAACCCATTGGAAGTACATTAGCACTACAAAGTTACTACGATAGGAGAAACTAAGAATAAGAATGGAAAGAGGAATCTAGAAACAGTTAGAGAGACTCAGATCACAAGAAAGAAGGCAAGGAAGCTCGGTAAAAAGAAAGCTAGGTTGGAAAAGCTACAGGGAATTACAGAGAAAATTTCGCAAGAGGTAGGTTTGCAGAATTTTAACCTCCCCGAAATAGCAGAATGGCGCAGAATGGGACTTCACCTCGGTGAAGCCATATGACCATTGGAGGCAACCCGACCGTTAGAATGACGCTCTGGAACGGCTAGGAAACACATTTATGGGCAAATAGACCGCATTTGGGATGTTGAGACCGCGCCATAATGGACATATTCGCATTGATGGAAGTAATCCTGCCCGTTGGAAGAATATGTTATGATGTTCACTTATTTAACCCGTCCGGTGTTGCGCCAGGACCACTTTTCGCCATCCATGATTAACGTTGCTAACAGAGAACTGATTGTGTGTCGAGTTGTGATTTTAGAACCTAGCCATCGGCATCTGCTTGTTTACCCCATCTGTCTGTTCGCCTACCCCGACTTATCCCTTTAAAAGTAAGAATGTCAGGTGAACAAACTGAGTTAGAGAAGTCCGTTGAAGAGGTCCTTAAGAATTTTATGGCGGATAGAGCTATGTCTGAAGGTGTTCAAGCATCGTCGACTAGGGGACTGCAGGCTTCCCCTTCGACTACACGACGTTCGGGCCATACTAACCCCGCCACTGAGAAGTGAAGTAAGCATCATGACGATCTGGCTAATGCGAAGCAGATCCTGTCGATCTTACCTGACTACATCCTGCCTTTGGCTAGCGCAGTTAACCGCAACAACATCCCACGGGATTACGAGTACACTTTGATCACCGCATACATCCCGAAGGAGATACACGTAGTTGGAAGCCAGTTGGGACAGATCCCATCCCTGAAGCACAATGACTTTAACCTTGGAGACATAAAGAACTATGCCATGCTCACACCTCATAGATACCTGATGAAGACAACTAGGAAGAAGCCTCACATAGTCTCCCAGCCTTGGATAAAGGAGTTGGCGCAGTCCATGATACTGAACATCATGAAGATTCCTCATTTTGAACAACATCAGGAGGTTAACACTTGCGTTAAACTCCTCTTGTCATGCTATCAGGGTGGATACTTGGGGCTCGACATGCAGATTACTGTGGATCCGACGTTGATCCACCTAATCACAGGATTGAGCATGCAGGGACCCAACCCTCAGCAGTTCTACCCAGGGAAGACCTCAGATCGCTCCCTGGCACAACGCATTAAGGAGGCATATGATGAAGTTGAGAAGGGAAAGTGAGGCTACAAGGTAGCCTCTATCCAGGATGGCGTAGTACGCCTCACTTTCCAGCTCATAGCTGGCAAGCTCGTCAAAAAGAACCGCCCCACACAGGGCACCGGGTTCGTGGTGGACCTCCTAGGGAAATGCGTGGAGGGAATGCAGATGAATTGGGCGAGCTACCTCATCAACGATCTTGAGAAAGACTGCCGCGAAGCGCAGGATCAAGGATACGAGTTCCACTTTAATTGGCTACTCGTGTTGATTGCATTTGTCGCTTGGAAAATGTCGGAAGGAGCTACCTTCCTAAAGATTGAACCTTTGGAGTCGTTAGTCGCGAAGTTCTCAACCTTATGGTATGTGAATGACATGTCGAAGAAATGGCAGTTGAACGCAGTGTTCCATGCCTATTATCAACAACTGAAGGTTTCCATTGAGTCGTTCCCACGCATGACACCGCGCACATTGCACCAGTATAGAACACTAGCCAAGTTTCGCGCAGATCCACATTTTATTTATATCACTGCGCACAGGGATGAGAGCAAGGAATAATTATAATCCTATTACAAGCTGACCAACGAAGACATGGAGAAAATCACCAAGGAGTGGCAGGAGGAATTATGTGTACCGGTTGATGATGTCGAACTCTCCGACCCTGACATCATAAGAAGCCCCTTGGTCACTCAGTTTGAACATGTAGGACAGTTAAGTGCGAAGAAGAAAAAGAAAAAGGAGGAATTTCAGAACATAGAAACTGATGAGGAGGACAATGCCTCGGAGGAAAATGGACTTGGCTCGCTCGCAGAAGGGGGAGGAGACGAAGTAAATCAAGAAGTAGAAGGGGAAGAAGGAGAAAAGAAAAGAGAAGGTGAAGCTACACCACCGAAGGATCCCCCTACCGAGACAGAAACACTAAAGAAGAGGAAGGTTTCTTCGCAAAAACCTTCAGTGAGAAAGAAGACTCGTGCCAGTAAGCCCCAGCTAGAAGCTATGCTCACAGAAGATGATATTAGTGTAGTCTGCGGAGCGATGGAGGATGCATCTGAAGATCTCTTGCAGAGATACGAAGCAAACCAGGACGAACTATATGGTAGGATAGAAAAGGAATTGATCGAAGTACATGAAGCTATTCGCTCGGTCCGTGGAGTCCCTACTGCACCTTCCTCGTTAGAGACTGCAGAGTTAGGGAATGAGCCAACCCAACTTCGAAGACTTGCATATGCAACAGAGGCTCAACTTCAGTGAGTCCAAGAGGAGAAGGAGAAGGCTATAGAAGCCCTGAAGAAAGAGAAAGAAGAAGTCTTAGAGCAACTACGAGTTGTGCAGTACTATGTAACCACGTATGAGAATGAGAAAGATGAGTTCCGGGTGATGCTCAAGGAAGACAAATCGAAGATACAGAGGGAAAAGGACCAGTTACTCGCAGAGTAGACTGCATTCAAAGAAGTGGTGAGCAGAGCACTTCACTCTATGCCAGGCTTGGCACAGGAGGAAAATGAGGAAGTCAAGGTTCAAGTGATGAAGCTCGTTGAGGCCATTCAGCAGCTTCAAGCAAGGGTAACGGAGTCGGAGATCCAAGCAATACCAAGCACTCTGCAGGAAGTGCGTGACCAGAGGGAGGAAGCCACTAAAAGCATAGTCGAAAGAATCAAAAACCTCACCTCAGAATGCAAGCGATATAAGCGCGCAAACCTGCGAATGCCTCACAGAAGATCCAGATCTTATGAAGTTAGAAGTGCAACTACAGGAGGAACAGCAGCAGGAACTGACAGTTTAAGCACAGATGAAGTCACACACTGCAGTCGAGAGAATGAATAGATCACAAGAACAACACGCGGTCGAACAACAGATTACTGCCATCCACGGCAGAGTAATGGAAGTCACCCATAGACTACAACCGGTGTAGGAGGAAGCCTGTGCGATGTTTGAAGAGATCGAAGGACAGGGTTCGCAACTGGACCAAGTGGTTGCGACAGTGGAACAACGCCTGGAAGAGCCTGTTACAACGCAGATGATCCAGAAGTTCGCTAAGCAGGAGGCTCATGCGAAGCAACAATTCGAGGCGGCTCAAGCTAAGCTCGAGGCCTTCGAAGCACCGTTGCCCAGAGCTGAGTGACTCGGGATGAGTCACAAGTGAGTGTTGGCAGCCTGTTGGCCCGCGACCAAGTTTTGAGGAAACCTTGGTCAGGTTTGACCACTTTTTGGACTTCAACGCAATGATCGAAGATGGAGCACCCAGGTGGAACTGAGATCGCAGATCTCACTTGTTTTGTGGGCTTTTTGGACCCAGCATGGGGTTCTTAGGGTTTTGTAACGGGTTATGGGATGTCTGCCCATGGGTTTACCCATGATTAGGCCCTTTTGTAAATGTAAAAGTATAAATAAGAAAATAATGTAATGTAGTAAGGGGGTTGTGATGGGTGTGTGATGGGGATGTAATTGTCTAAGTGAAAGAGACAAGTAGTTATGAGTTTCTTTGTGCAACAGAACATGTATGTAAGGCTCCGTGCTTGACAGAGGAGTTAGCTCTGTGCCTTGACCTGGTTTTGGGAAGGTGGATCTGGTGCTTAGTGCACAGATCACCTGTCCGATGCGAAGCTTGGCTCTATGGCTTAGTGCAGAGGAGCAGATGAATGTAATAGATTGAAGACTAATAAAGAAGAAGAAGCATTTGGTGGATGTAGCCCCACACTGGGGTGAACCACGTATATCATGTGTTGATGGTTTTCTCTGTGCTATGATGTTTATGCTGTGAATCTGCTTAGTGCATTGATTGTTATATATGAATGCTTAGTGCTTTATGTATGTTGAATGTGCTAAGACCTAACTTATGATGCTAAGTGCGATGTGTATTTTGTCATAGTTACTGCGTGAATCTATTATTAGGGTTTATTCTACGATGTAAATAAAGTGGATAAATGAATGCATGTTGTTCTTAAGTATTCTGCAAAGTAAGTGTAGTCACAATTCGGTGTCCCAGCTTGGTTACAGATACCTGAGTCCTGTAACGCCCCATGCCTCTACCTCGGGTGAGACTTCGTCTACTTCGCAGGTGTTGCTGAAAGGGTCGGTAGTTAGGGTTTGTTTGGTGCGTTGTTGAAGCGTTGAACCATGGGTCTGCCCCTGTGCCAACAATCCGATCTTCATCCCTGAACCTTATCTTTTCAGATCTGGCATATATTCCCCCTCCTACACCATTCGGTCCTTCTGGTTTACTTTCAACCACCCAACTAATTTGTTTTTCTACCAGAACCTTCGGTGTATTGTCCGATTGAATGTTGAACGACGCACCTCCCCACACCTTACCCTTCTCGAGGCTAACATTTATCGTGTTCTTTATTCCACTGTCCTTTAGACCAACCACTAAATCGACATCTGTCCTTATCGGAAATCGCCCCTCCTCTACAGCCCCGAAAGGACCACCCCTTACCTCATCCTGTACCCTTTCCTCTAAACTTTTGAAGATATGCCTTGTAAACTTCGTCAGGTTGTAGGATTCCCCCTGACTCCACCACTTATCCTCTACCAACCGTTCAAGGAGTACCACCACCTCACCAGCGATCCTAACCCTAACTACAGTGCCTCCTCCAAAACAAATAAACCCTACTCTAAGTCTAACCTACACCATACTCACATCCACTAGGCAAGAGTAATGTCAGTGTACTCGTGGCTCCCAACCAAGAGTTTGCCATACCCACCAAACCATTCTCTTTAGAAATTTTAGAATCTATTAGTATAGATGATGTCACATAGGACATGAGGGTTCGAAGCAGGCTAGTTGTTTAGTCTACTCCGCGTTATCACGTACTCTTTAATAATTAGATGTCGTTGGAGAAAGTAATGCTAAAAGTAAGAAACAATACTTAAACAATAAAAAGTAAAAACGATCTCCAAATCCTCCACAAATGCCGGGCTACTTCTACAATATTTATTGCCGGCCTAGTGGAGAAGGTTGAGAAAGATAATTGCAAACTCTCAAACGTGCCAAAGAAAATTTTGGAATTTCATGTCTTCCCTTCTTTAGGCGTTGTGAAACTTGTACCATCAAAAGTCGTGCGCCCATATTGCTATGAAACTTTCAACTTTATCTAAATTTTGACATAACTATGTACATGGAAACTTCCCATATTTGTGAAACTTCGAAGTTGCAGGCCTCGTTCTGGACCATACATTCAAACAAATTATAATGGGAGAGTTCAGATAAACATTCAAACAAATTATATCTCTCACATCGTTCGTTTAGATCTCATTATTGGTGTTCTGGATGAAACTTATTCCCCCGTGGAAACCGGACACGCTCTCCGAGAGAGTAGGTGCCACCGACCATCTAGGTTAACCAAAAGACTAAAAGTTGACTGTTGTTGTTAACTTGTTCTTTTGCCCACATTCCCATTGCCGCTTGTGTGGATTAAGTACAGTATTCTGGAATTGTTTATATTAATTGAACTGCTTCATATTATACCTAACATGTTTTTGCAGTCATGGTCCGTGTGCCTGGTAATTGAGAGTGGTTGCATAATTGTAGTTGAGGGAACTCTCTTCTGTTCTGTTGCACTGCGACAATAAGGATTCATTCACTACAAGATGAGGCCGCAAAAACTCCCCATAGACATCTCTATTTTCCTCATTTCCTTCTTTCTATACCCATCATCTGCTATCACCAATTCATCGTTCCATGAAGATGCCAGAATCCTGATTTCAGTGAAAGCAGGATTGGTCGATTCTAATCATCTGTTAAATAGCTGGACCGTCTCCAATCACACCGCCCATTGCTCATGGACCGGTGTCCAATGTGACCATGTTGGCCGAGTAGTGGCTTTACATCTCTCCAACATGCATGTTTCCTAAAATTTACCAGCCTGAAATATGCATTATCTTGAGAATATAGGATAATGCATATACTATTTCCCTCATTAATATGCATCCTATTTCTCTATACAACATATACCACTGAAACAAGGTTGCATGGCAGTGTATATCTACCACTATGCAGATATAATAAATAAAACAATAGTTGTATTGAATCCATCGCATGTGTCGAGATAAATAACAAATTCATTTGTTGAATATTGCAGGCAAACGTCATCTCATTAAAGGATGTTGAGGCTCATCTCATTAAAGGACGTTGAAGATCCTTATGCAGCAATAAGAGATGCATTTGAACAACTAATCACAATTTATAAAAATGTTTTAAAATAATTTAAAAAATCAAATTGTAAGGTTATACCTTTAAAATGCTCAAAATTGTTTTGGTCAAACCCCAGCGAATAGACGATCAATAGCATATCCAATACTATATACCATCCCTTCACATTATTTTGAATGATCTTTAAAAAACCCAATTTCATAAAACATTTAGATTATACATTGTAAAACACTCAATCAAACTTATATTTAAGGTTAACACTCAAAATTTGTAATATAAAAATAAAACTTATATTTAAGTTTAACCCTTCAAAAAATTGTGAAAAAAAAAATACAAATGCCATCAAATTTGAATTGTACAAAATATTATATTATTTTGTTTTTACTTTAACACTCGAATAATTGTGAAAGAAAAAGTATAAAGTATAATTGTCATCCATTTTAATCCTACCTACAAAATATTATTTTATTTTATTTAAATGTGCCTAGGAAAAAGGTACCATTAAATGAGAACAACCAAAAAAAAATGCATGTCCATGCCAAAAAAGAAAGGGTTATTTATTTAACAAGATGGGCCCCCAACTTTTGACAATATATATAAAAAAACAAGAAATAGTTATTACAATTACATTAGGGGAAGTGAAGGGAGCAATAAGACTTCAAAGTTTTTGGCCAATAAGATATCACATAAATGAAATTTAAAATAAATAATTTTTTTTTTAAACTTTGGATAAAGGGGTGTATATTTTATGGTCAACCATGAACTAATAGAAAGTCAAGCCTAACTCAAAGCTATATACCATGCCTATCGGCAGGTATAATAATGAAATTACCCACTACTATTTCCCTATATTCCAATATGACATTACATGGGATAATCAAACAAGACATGGGTAATATATGGAAACATTCAACCAATATGCATATTTCGTGTTCCACCCTATGTTATGTTTCATGTTTTACAATTAATAAGCTCACCACATGATTATCAACCTGCTTGGAATATACACAGTGATCAACCTGGCTTCTCACAAATCTCAATTCAAGGATGTATATATCAAACTTTTGGTACCACATCCTAGGTGATTGCTTCAGACCATATAGTGACTTCTTTAGCTTATAGACCAGCTCTTTCTTTCCCTTCACTACAAAGTCTTCTAGTTGCTTCATGTAGATTTCTTCTTTCAGATCCCCATGAAGGAATGTTGCCTTCACATCCATTTGTTCCACTTCAAGATCAAAAGAAGCAGCAATAGATAAAAGAAATCTAATAGAAGTTAACTTAGCAACAAGAGAAAAAATCTCACCAAAGTCAATTACCTCTACTTGGGAATAACCTTTTGCTACTAGCCGAGCTTTGTATTTCCCCACTTTTCCTTCTGCATTAAACTTCTTCTTAAACAACCATTTGCTACCAACAGATTTTCTTCCAGCTGGAAACTCAACTATATCCCATGCCTCATTCTTATCCAAGGCATTCATTTCTTCAACCATGGCCTTCTTCCATAGTTTACTATCCTCTGAATTCACTGCTTCCCTCACAGTTCTGGGATCATCATCAGTAATAGATAAAGCAAAATTGGAACGAAAATTAGGTGGACTATACCTTTTTGGTTGCCTTCTTTCTCTCACTGATCTCCTCAATACTGGGGTGCGAAGTTCTTCTTCCTCTTTTGTTGTTGCTTCATCTTCTTCAGGGGATTCAGATTTTGCATCATCCAACTCTAGCTCTATTTTATCAAGTTCTTCTGGCCTTGGTAAGAATTCTTGTTTGGAAACATCTTTTACCTCTCTGAAAAGAACATCTCGATTGTAAACAATGTTCTTGGTTTCTAGGTTCCAAAGCTTATAACCTTTCACACCATCTTTATAACCAATAAAGATACACTTTTCAGCCTTTTTATCCAGCTTACTCCTATTTTCCTTTGGAACATGTACATAAGCATCGCAACCAAACACTCTAAGATGTTGAAGAGAGGGTTTCTTTCCAGTCTAATTATTTCACATACACTAATTACATGTTGAAGAGAGGGTTTCTTTAGAGATGGGAAATTACATATATAGTATTCAAGTTCCAAGCCAATTATTTCACATACACCACATATTGTAAAATGCAATCAACACAAACCAAAATATTGATGAGATTGCAAGAATCCAACATTTAGCATGGCCAACGATATCCCTATAGGAAATACTAAACCTCTTGTCCAAAGCAGATTAAAAAGAACTATGTTTTACAACTCTACGCCCAATGGAATTCACTCCAACAACCTGTCATTCGAGCTCTACTTTCCAAATATGTAACCCATCACTTATGGATTTGTTTAGAATTGGCACACTCTATTGTAGACTTGGATGTTGGGGAATAGGGTGGAACAGGACATGATACATAATCAAGGACCATCCACATTATGTTTGAAACATGCTGAAATATTGCATTGTCCCACTACTAAAATTACCCACTACTATTACCTCTAGGTTCAAATATGACATATATTATTCAAATAACTATGTAATTGCCCATCTCAATAGTATATGTAATTGCCCATCTCAATAGTATATGTAATTTCCCAAATAGTATATGTCATATTTGAATTAAAAGGGATGGTCCTATTATGCGGTGGACAATTTGAACCTGTTTGGATGTTTTCATGATTATCTTGTCCTAGAGGTTGAATTTATTTATTCATTCCCTATATTACCTATAAGAAATTATTTATTCATATGACATTACATGGGATAATCTGCGTTGGACAGGAGGTTTAGTATTTCCTATAGGGATATCGTTGGCCGTGCTAAATGTTGGATTCTTGCAATCTCATCAATATTTTGATTTGTGTTGATTGCATTTTACAATATGTGGTGTATGTGAAATAATTGGCTTGGAACTGGAGTACTACAATCATAATTGAATACACACAGAAGACCATGACAATATCTCAGCGTCATCACTTTGGTAGATATGCACATGCAAAGGAGTTGCACCAAAGACAGAGTTCTTAGAGACGAAGTAATTACATAGTCTTGGTTTTTTTATTGGCGTTGTCAAGTGGTTGCTTGTGTGCAGGTACACGAAAGAACGAAGGTCTTGAAACCATTTTGAAGGTTGATACCTTTGTATATGTTTGAGAACAAAGAACATAAATTTAATTATGCTTAGTATCTATGTTGGTGAAGCGAGTGGGTTATCAATTCCTCGTTTACGGATCAACTAGAGGAAGTTTGTAAATAATTCACAGAAAAATTGTTGCTCCTTTAGCATCCTTGCTCAAAAAGAATGCCTTGGTATGGAGCAAAGCAGTCGAGCAAGCCTTCTCAACTTTAAAGGATGCCATGTACACTAATCTAGTACTAGCAGTCCCAAATTTTACTCAGACTTTTGTCTTAGAATGTGATGCCTTGGGTAGAGGTATTGGCATAGTTTTGATACACAAAGGGTGCGCCTTGGTATTCACCATTAAGCAGATGTATGACAATAATTTGGATAAATCCACATATGAGAAAGAGATGATGGTCATCCTTCATGCAATGGATACATGGTGTCCATATCTCATAAGGTAGCATTTCAAAATCAAGACCATTATAGTCTGAATTACTTATTAAAACAAAGGTTTATCATCACCAAAGCAACATAAGTGGGTCACCAAGATGCTAGGGTATAATTATGAGATTGTCTATAAAAAGGGTAAAGAAAATGTGGTTGCCCATGCTTTATCCAAGCAATTTGATGATGGCTCCTTTGCCTTACCTTTACCCATTCAAGGTTGGCTTGAGGAAACCCATCAAGAATGGTTGGAAAATGACACTCTCATTTATTTCATCCAGTGGCTTCATGAAGATCTCAACCCTCCTAGAGGGTATACATGGTAGCAAGATACATTGAGGTATAAAGGGTTCATTGTTTTCGTAAAGAATTATACCTTGAAATAAAGGGTCTTAGAGGAATTGCATTCATCACCTACAACAAGTCACTCTTGCTTTGATAAAACCTATGAAATAACTAAGCACTCATTCTTTTGGGAAGGCATGAAAACAAAGATCAAGGGTGAGAGAGTGAAACTTGTGATACTTGCCAAGGAAACAAGGGTGAGATAGTGAAGATGTCAAAGGCATTGCAACTACTATTGATTCCAACACATATATGCACTGACATCTCTATGGATTTTATAGTGAGACTCCCAAGAGCGGGGAACAAATTAGTTGTGCCTTATCACACCCATTTACCACATCCTCGGTTGCCCAAGTCTTCCTGGATCATATTTTTAAGTTACATGGCATGCCCACTTCCATTGTCTCCAATTGGAACCCTACCTTCACCAAAGAATTTTGGAAAAAGTTGTTTAAACTTCAAGGTACCCAACTAAACATGAACACTACATATCATCCACAAATAGATAGTCAAACCGAAGTGGTCAACAAGTGCTTAGAAACCTATTTGTAATGCTTTGCATCTAAAAAACCACACCAATGGACATAGTGGGTTCCCCTTGCAGAATGGTGGTACAATACCTCTTATCATGGAGCTACCAAACAACCCCATATGAAATTATCTGTGGCTAAAAACCCTTGTCAATAACTTCTTATTTATCAAGCACCTCCAAGGTTCAAGTCGTGATAATAAACTCCCACAACATAGAAGCCATTAGGACAATTTGGTTATGACTCTAAATAGATTGAAGCAACGAGCAAACCAGCATCGCTTCAAATGTTCTTTTACAACAGGGGAATGGGTGTTTCTTTGCCTTCAACCCTATAAGCAAACATCACTCAAAGACAAAACACCCTAAAAATTAGCACCTGTGTTCTATGGACCCTATGAGATCATCCAACGCATTGGACAAGTGTGCTATAAGTTCATTGTAATACCTCACTCCAAGATTCATCCAGTATTGCAGCATCTTGTCTGAAGAAGATCGTGGGATCAAAGTGCAAGGTGCAAACTAACTTATCAAAACTTGAGGTAGGCGGCTCGATCTGGTTCCAACAAAATGTAGTGTTGGATACTCGGGAGTGTCAATTATGGCAAAGCACGGTCCGTGAAGAACTGGTACAGTGAAAAGATATGTAGCCCAAAGATGCCACATGGGAACCAGCCACAATTCTACAACAATTTTTTCATCTTCACCCTTGAGGACAAGGTTGTTTTTAAAGGGGAGGGCATATTAGGGTCCTACCCTAACCTCTCTACTTTAGGCTACATAGGAGTTGGTCAATTGATGTGTGCAACCATCTTTAAATAAAGCACATTAGATAGTAATGGATAGTTATTTAATGTAAAAGGATCCACTTTATAAGACCCGCTAGATAGTTGGTACCCATTAGTGATAAGACCATAAGTAGTTAGGGTTTTGCTATTGAAAATCTATTTAAAGAAATAGGAGGCTATGAAATGTTTTGTCATGTGTTGCTATATTTGGAGCTTTGCTCAATGAAAGTTCAGACCATCTTAAGAGAAGTGATATTGTTATCCTTCTTCTGATTATCATAATATAAGGGTATCTTTCGCATATTTCATCTTATTGTCTCTTGTATCTGGTTTTCTGCAATTATATTCTCTATATATCTGGTTGTGTTTCAAGTTTAATGGTTAAGGAATATTGCAACCTCGTTTCCCTCGACACAATTATAAATACCATTGTTCACATGGCTTGATTGTAGTCATTAATGACAATCTTATGGAGAATGAGGCTGGCAAAACGTTAAATGTTTGAAACACTATGTTGAGTTGATTATAGCGATCTATCGATATGCATGTGCATGTGTTTATCGCAGCTTACGTGTAATGTAAAGAAGAGAATTCTCTCCTAATACCATTACTCTTATAAATATATAAACTGCTTCAATATCATACAAGTACAAATTTGCATTTAGAAAAGATGCAATTACTCCATTTCAACACTTCAATAGATCACTGAGCAAATTTAAAGCATATAACCCAATATGAGCTCTTCCACGCACTTAAATTTTAAGAATTCAAAAGAGTATACCATTAAACAGTATGGACGAGGTGAATGAAATCAACGATGTCTAGCTGCGATAAGGGAATACTATTCCTCAAACACACATGCTAATTTGACAAATATGACCCATTCTACTAGTGAAAATACATATTTAGTTATATGTGAGGGTTAATATTCGGTACAAATATTTATCTTTGGTGCAGTTGTGGCAAAAAATCACCAATTCTCTTTCTAAACTTCAAAGTATCAAGATGGGCAGTCTCAAACACTAGGAATAGTTCCACAAGTTTCGCAGTATCAAAATGGGCAGTCTCAACACTAGGAATAGTTCCACATGTATATGCTTACAATCAATGCAAAAACAATTACTGTTGCAGCTAACATATAATGTCCTAGTATGTAAACATTTGTAACAAGAGGATTCAAGTAAATACTACAAAGCTTAATAGACATTGTATAATTATGATGATGTATTTTATCACCCTTTAGACCAAACCTGATTTGTAGGACCCCAACAAGGAGAGAGTAAACAAAAATGTTCTTGTATGTAAACATTTGTAACAGGAGGATTCAAAGTAAATACTACAAAGCTGAATACACATTGCATAATGATGATGATGTATTTTATCACCCTTTAGACCAACCGGGTTTGTAGGACTCAAACAAAAAGAGAGGAAACAAAGAAAAGAATGAAATTAAAACCTTTAAATTACTTATTTCAACTGAAATTACTTATTTAAACAGTAACTATTGATGAAGAAAACGAATCCCAACTGCACTAGATATCTTTTCTGCTGGTCATACAAATTGTTTATATTCAAATCCAACACTATAACCTTCCTGAAAATTGTCAGTAGATGGTAAATTGCAACCCAAAGAAATAATCCTATGATCCACAAAGGGATGAAGGTGTTTTAATCTTTCAGTTATATTCCAGTTAATTAGAAAATCCAAGGCAGTAAATTCCCTTCACCACAGATTTCAGCACTTTTGGTCTATAACTGCAGGATGTCGACTTGACCGTAGCACTTAAAAATACCCAGTTCTTCAGACTCGTTTGATGCTGATGTCATTGCCTCATCTGGTCATGAAATTCAGATAAAGACACTCACACTTCAATTCAATACAGATTAAAATTGTCTTTGCATTATCCAAGGACATATCTTCACAGTAAATAACTTGTATATAAAATTTCAAAGTTCAAAAATAAAAGTCAAACAGATATCATGTGTGGCGTGCCTCACACGAAAAGGGAAAATCCAAGCTTATCTAACATGTGGAAAACTGGTGATGAATAGTGTAGCAAAGTCAAGGTTCTGGCTAAAGAAAGACGCTCCTAAAACAAGGACATTTTTCATTATTATCAAGAACATGTTCAATGCTTAACCAGTTTCCCGTGTAGATCAGAACTAAATTTCCGTACAAAAACAAGAAACTTTTTAGTTTGTTAAGAATGCCCACATTTAAACAGTATTATTCCTGTGATCAAACGTTTTAGGAGACCTGTGTATATTTGGAAAATGTCAGATGATCTGAACACACCAATAAGGGTGGAATGAAGCCCTTAGTGTTTAGTGAAAAGGAATAGAATAGAATAGAAGATGCAATTCCGAAAACTCTAGTTTAATGAAAACAAGGATGCATTTTCCAAACAATGATACTATATGGTACCATTCATATATTCTTGTTCATTCAACGAAAACTATGCAAGGTGAACAGCTTAATTTCCATCAGATAAATCAAAGTATATGTAGAAGCCTATTCGATGAGACAAAGGTTAACAACTTCATTTCATAACATAAATCAAATTTCATGTCTAAGACGAGCATCGAAGAGAGAATACATATTTAATAGCACAAAAAACACGAGCAATTGTATACTGAAGGCTTTTGAACAATACAAAAAGAAAATGGCATTGACAACTTCATTGAGTAGAAGTATACAGGATTAATATCCAAATGTATATAGATGCTCCAGATTTATGCAAAGCTAAACAATTCCTTCAATTAGCAATTCCACTGCCTTTATTTTTAATGAAAACTTAGCAATTCCGTTGCCTTTATAAAATAACCACAGCACGTAGAGGAAATAGGAATGATGAAATTAAGATTACTAAGCTCTTTTGCCAATAAGCAGATTGCGAGTTATTATTTTCTCACAGAATGTACCTCCGAAGTTGATTGATAAAGGAATTCACGACTACCAGCACCAGACCAGAAAGCGGAGTTGTCATGTGTCTCACTTGAAACAAAAAAGCTTGATTTTCGTATGAAACCAAATTTTTGCCAAGCCAACTCCACTCAGATTGTAGATGTATCGTAAGTGGCAAATATAAATAAAACCCTTAGAGATATTTACCTGGTTCAACCTTCATGTCTACTTAAAAGCAAATATCCCGGTTATGCCAAACAAATTGCATACTTTAATAATGTACATATCCAATTTACAAGATCCAATAATGTCATCAGTGCTATTGCACAAAAGCCCAAACTTCCAAAGTTCTGAACTACGAAAATTAGTCCATTGTGCAGTTATGGACATCTATGAAAATTAACCACACAGCACAAGGAGTTCTAATCATTTATATCACATCCCTCGAACTGGCCAATATTGACAAATTACTTTGCATGACAAAGGAGGTCCTTGAAACTTTGTCAGGCATCATGTTGAGATTCTTTAGGGCCAGAAAATCAGGTCTTCGAAGCCCTTTATTTACTGTCTTTTGTCCATATCAAAGGAAAGGCCCTCGATGCCTTTCAAGGTAGCTTCATAATTCCTAGAACTCGGCATAATCCGACCAGAACCAGATCGCTTGGGATCTGCAGAACTTACTGGAGAGCTCCGCTGACCTCCAGTATTGTGCAATGCAATAGGGCTCAAGTCAGCTGCACGTGGACGTGATGATGAATCAGCATCAGACAGAATTGCTTGCCTGCTACTTGAAATCACCCCTCGTCTTGATGTGCTGCCAGTTTGGCTAATCAGACCAGATAAATGGACACGGTCTGGCCTCTCTGGACGACCAACATTTACCTGCAAGTCCGAATTCCATGACAATTTTTAGCTAACATGCCAGCCCATGAATAAGCAAAATACCAGATCGACTCTCCAATATAAATGTTCAGAATTGGCAGAAACTCTCAAATATGAAGTTTGGATTGAACAAACAAAAATTTGCAGACTAACTCTCAACTTCAAGGGTTATTTCTTCTTGATTCTAAACCAAGAAGATATTCACCCTAAATAAATCACTTCAAATCAAGAATAACACAAAATTGATGCAGTAAATAGTACAGGTCACCTCAAGCCTGCTTGAGCTGGGAAGACTAACAAAGTTATTGACTCATTACACAACCTGATACAATTAGTGAGCATGTATTCATATCAAAGCACCTTGAAATTTTCTGATTTTATCAACAATCTCATGTGAAAATAATCTTAACAATCCACAACAAGGCAACAAATATCATTCGCAATTATTCATCTTCCTTGATCATGGTAATCACACAACTCCCAAATATCAAATCAGAAAAACACAATAGTAACAAAAGGAATCCATCATAGTCCAAGCAGCACTTGAGCTCTAGACACCTTGTTGAAATCAATGGAATGAAATCAGTATAGTATATCTTAAACTTTTGGCAGAGAGAAGGATGGCATAATATACTTTTTGAGAGAAAGGTCCACATTTTGAAAACAAGAACAATAATGTGGTTAGGAGGTTGGAAATTTAGCGTGGTAACAACAAATTAATTGTAAGATGTTTACGAATATTTCAGATCAGTGGTTGTAATTATATTTACACTCTTAAGGCCAATTCTCGTTAGCACATCCGGTTAAGGTGTGGGTTTCGTTTGCTAGGTGACCCGAGTTCAATACCCTTACAGTGTGTTTAGTCGGGAGGAGACACCAAAAAATCCAGCCATGTTAAGGGTTGGTGCGGCCCAGGCTGGGTGCGAGCCCCAGTGATTTAGATGGCTTAAATGCCCCTGGGTTGTGGTTTATTAGTAAATGGTTGAAATGTTGGCCTCGCAAGTGACGGGCATTTCTAACAAACAAAAAAAATATTTACACTCTTGAGGTACAGTGACAGATTTCAGTGTGCTGAGATATTTTTGCTGGGAGACAAATTACTGGAAATCTGAGGTTTCCAGTATTGCAGTAACTGAAACAATGTTATCAGAAGTTAGAACCTGCCAACTTTGAGCCATTTTACACCAAAACCAGTCTAAAAAAAACAAAAAACACCTTCCAACATCCCCAAGACCATAAGCTCTAATGTATAAGAACCACCCTTTTTGCTCTCACACATCTCATAGTGAGGCTTGAGCATATCAAGAACTTGGAACTTGGATCTTCAGCCAAACATGTAGCAGTACTGGGTGTCAGTGTTATCAGAACCGGACCAGAACCAGCAAAACCAGCCGGTCTGACCGGTTTCAGGGCCTTTCTGGACTAGTTCAGGGTTTTAACTTTTGGACCATTTTTGGCCAATTCCATGTACGAAACAGGCCTTAAAGCACCGAACTGGCCAGTTCGGTACAGTGAGGCTGGGGACCACGAAAATTTTATTAGCAAGTGCTAACACTATTTAAAGAGGTCCTTCCCCCATTTCACTCACTCTAGTAATTAATGGTAAGCAAAAGTTGACATTCTCCTTTATCTTTCATTTTCTATCTTTTTACTTAAATTTTGAACATTACCATTAATTGTTTCAAGATGTTTAAGAGTAGTTCCAACCTCATTGGACTTTGTATGAAGAAAGTATAACTTTAGATCCCATTCAAAATTCAGCAGACTTAATGGTTTTCAGGATTTCAAGATTGACAGGAATGCAACATTTCCACTGGATTCTATCATATATGAGGGTATGGAATTGGCATTTAATCAAGAGCACCAAACCATCTATGTACCTCTATGTTGGTGGCATTTATTGTTGAACTCCTCTGTCATGACCCTAGTAAAAATGTATCCTTCACTCAAGTAAAACCACTGATTAGGCATGTTAAGCTTTTTCTATCTTATTTTAATGCTTAGAGGGTGATACTGATGATGATGATCCTAATATAGGCAATGATTTTGATGATATGTAGTTATTTGTTGTAGCATGAATTTTTTCCAATTACAGAGGCCATTTAGGCCTCTTTGTTGATGCATTTTGGTTCTGAGATGGATTGCACTTGGTGCTATCTTGGTTATATGCACCCTTGATATATACATGAGAAACTTTGCATATTTGTGTATAATGGTTTGGATTCATATGGATGGACATGAATATATTTTTTTTTTTTCAAAATTTGAATATTTTATGTATTTTTTGGTTGACCAGTTCGATTCCAGTCGGCTTCACATTTTTGGGGTTGACTGGTCCAGTTCTGATAACATTGCTGGGTGTAAACAAACATGCAGTGTCTTTGAGTGCATGCACAAGAAAAGAAACTGTTTGGAACAAGGATTGAATGATTGAGCAGTACAACCTTCGGTTGAGGTGCATCTAGTTGAACAAAAGATCTATTGCTAATCCTATTGTCTTGAGGAAGATTGATCCCAACTTGGACTGGATCCCAGACAGTCAACAAGCAGTGTTCGCAGTGGACAACTTCAGATGGATGGACTTGGAACCACTTCCAACACCAGACGTGGGTGACAATGGTTTTGGTCCATTGGGTGCATTGAATGGAGAGGGTACGTACGCAATAGACCATGAGAATGATCTAGAGAATTCAGCAGATGCTTTGCTGACAATGTTTATTATGATAAGCTATGAGTTATGACTAATGGCATAGTATGCTATGTAGTCTGTCAAGTGGGTGTAGCTCAAACAGTTGGGTGGGGAAGTTGGAAGTGCCCGGCAGGTTTTCCCCAGGCAAGATTCCTGGAAAAAAAAGGTATGCTATGTAGTCATTTGATTATACCACCAGCATAGATCCATCTTAAACTCCAATCTTTTAAGCAGACAAGACAGATCAAATCCCTTGAGGTGCAAATTTTTTGTTCATATAAATGGATATAGGCTAGTTGCAGGAGAACTCACAACTCAGAACAGATACTAATATGTAAAAGTAAAATTTTGATTGTTATTAATATTAAGATATTTATAATTGCATTGTAACAAGTACTCATATATATAGTATCTCCATTTATATAGTAGTATTTTTATTTGTGTAAATCTAGTATTCTCTCTAGCAGTTTTTATATTACAATTTACATGTAGATCTCATCTCTCTCTCTCTTTCATATAATATTTGTTATAACTTATTATTATATTTTTTTCAAGCCATACATATGGTGGAGTTAGCATTACTCACATTACAACATCCCCCCCATACTAGGCTGTAGAAGTGCCAAAGTGTCTTTCAGAAATATGATGACTTCTGGACACTAGAGGCAATCTAGAGCCTCAATGTTTATGTACTTACTCTCAGAAATTTAACTTATGTATCTTAGAACTTATATTTCAATTATTTTTTCTATTCACACCCTTCCATCCAATATAGATAAGCAAAATTTGCATAATTGGTGTGTAGTTGTTTGGATCTACATTGATGTGCATTACCCACATTACAACATCTCCCCCATGCTGGGCTGTAGAAGTGCCGAAGTGCCTTTCAGCACAATGATGACTTCTGGACACTAGAGGCAGTCTAGAGCCTCAATGTCTATGTACTCTCTCAGAAATTTAAATCATGTATCATAGAACTTATATCTCAATTAATTTTGCTATTTGCACCCTTACATCCAATATAAATCAGCAAAATTTGCATTGTTGGTGTCTAATTGTTTGGATCTACATTGATATACATAAAATTGTAGCATGTCAGACTTGCACTAATGTCACGAAAATGATAAATTTCACATATCTAAAATCAAATAAAAAGACATTTAACAAAGTCTGAAGAACATGAGTGCAGATTGCACTTTCACCATAAGACTATGAAAATAAAATAAATATAACTTTTGCCCCAGGAGAAGCAAGGTACACTATACAGCCCACCCGGCATGGATGAGATGTGTAACGTATATGCCTCAATAGTCTTTCTGTCAGTGATTAATAGATCCAGGGTTAATAGATGGATCCATGCTGATTAATAGAATTAAGTTATTAACAAAGCATCCACACCCGCACTAAAAAAATATAATGCACTTCCACAGCATGTAATACATTAATTTTGGCAGCTTATGTGTTTTTCATTAATGCAATAATATTTATAAATAGTAAAAATAAAAAATAAAATAATTAAAGTAGTAATAAATTGTAATAGAAAAGGCAAAACTAAGTTTGCAGGATCAATATAAGTTCACCATCAATTTTGGGGGTGAAATGTTAAATTTTTAATTAAATAAAGTACCAAGGCAAGTGTTTCTCTTCCCGAGGCGCCTAAGGGGGAGAAAGTGCCTAATGTGGGTCCTAGTCATTTAATTTG
>JZKD02S1783784.1:68954-102990 GCA_000966675.3 Picea glauca | reverse complement strand
TGTCACTATCAACATGTACCAATAACCTGTAAAAACCTGTACCAATCAACCTGCACCAAAGAACCTGTACCAATAACCTGAACCAACATGTACCATGCCTCAACCATACACCTCATGTATGTGCCAACTCATCAACTACTTGTTTCAACTATGTACCCAACTTGTACCTCAACCAAAAGCCCTCATCAATTTCATCATCCAAATATGATTTATAACTCTGTAATAGAACTAGTGTATATGATCACATACCTACAAACCTTCCTTAAATTTAAACAACAAGATACTTGAATTTACATCAAACTTTTCTTTAGTCTCACATGGCTAGTTTTGGATTAGTCAACAACCCTAACTTGAAATAATCATAACTTTGTACCTGTAATGAATAAATATCTGAAAATGATACAGAATGTTCTTTAGTGTGTTTTATGTAATTCCTCTAGGTTTCACTACTTGGAACCTCTCATAAAAGTAGTTATAGAAAAAATGGCATACCTTGTTGAATTCTGGCTTATTCTAGAGAGCGACCTTTTAGAGTGTGCCCCTCATGGAATATTTTTTGAATAGATCTGAAAAAGTTACACAACATACTAAATAATTTACCATAACCAACACATTTTTTCTTACTGAATTTGGATCTATTATGAAGAAGTTATGATGTTTTTACCCAAAACACCTGTTTTTGACTAGTTTTAGGACTAGCCTCAAACCCTATTTTCCACGGAGTGTAACTCCAAAAATTCAATGACCCACGTGATGAATTTTTTACCACAAATACTTGGATATGTTTACTCAATGGAATATCAATTTGATGGTCTGAATCATTCTAGAAAAAATGTTAGTGCGAAAATGGTGAGATGACCTATAAATAACGTACCTTAGAAAGCATCATCAAACGAATTTATCCTTCCTTGAATTCCAGCCTTCTTTTCTTCAAATTCCCTCAAAAATTAGGCTTCAATATCCTTTTTTTTACCTCATGCACCTATAGGTATTCAATATGCTCAAGTGTGTCTAAAATGAGAGAACCTTTCCTCTTATTTATACTCTCCAAGTAGCTTCCTTAAAAACATCTTCTAGGTCACTTTTCCCACTTTCCTTATTTCAGGGTTAACCCACTTCTAATTTCTCCATTAAATTTATTATTTAAATAATTTATTTTGTATACACTTTGAATTATAGTAAACTCATCAATTCACTTTATTATTTACCTTCTAAAATCTATTAAACCACTTTGACTATGAACTTTTGGGGCTTCTAGATGACATAAGAGGGTCCTCCAACTTCGTAAGGCCATAACTCTCAAACCGTGAGGAGTTATGTGACATTCCACATACCAACAGAAATGGAATGGCATGTAAAATCTATATAGAATACTATTACCTGAAAATATATCAAAACTCATACCATTATCCATCAAACAAACTTGGGTCCATTACCCAAACCTGGGTTCTCCAACTTCTCATGGCCATAATTCTCTAACTGTGAGGAGTTATGTGATGTTCCACATACCACTAGAAATGGCATGACAAGAAATATCCATCTAGGATAGTTTCTATGACAAATTCACTGACCTTAATCTAATTATTCCACAAGTAAGCATGGGTTCTCTAACCATACTTCTAGGATAACTCAATCGTCTTCCCGTGAGGGCTTTCACCATAAGGGGACCACTTTGGAGTTCATCCATTTCTTCTTATTATCAAACATGACAAGAGAATAATGAGTCATCTTTACATCAAACAATCTTGGGTCCATTACCCAACCTTTGTGCTACAAGGATTTCTTCAAGGGTTGACATCAATGACAACCAACCTTAATCAACATGTTCCACATACCACCAGAAATGGAATGACATGTACTATCCATCTAGAATAGTGTTACATTCAAATATATTAAGCTCATACCATTATACATAAAACAAACTTGGGTCCATTTCCCAAACCTTTGTGCTACCAGAATTCTATACCAGACTTTCTTCAAGGGTTGACATCATTGAAAACCAACCCAAATAATCAACAGAAAGATGGAACCTTAAGGTTGCATATTGATTTCATAGGGATGAATAAGGTCACCATAAATAACAAATATTCTTTTCCAATGATTGATGACTTATTTGATCAATTGAAAGGTGCAAGAACATTTTCCAAGATTGACTTGAGATCATGTTATCATTAAGTGAGGATAAATGAAGAAGACATAAACAAGACAACATTCATGAAAATATATGGGCATTATGAATTCACGATATTGCTATTTGGGCTAATAAACACCCCAATATTTTTCATGTTCCTGATGAACAAAGTGTTCAAGGAATACCTGGACAAGTTTATGATTTTTTTCCTAGATGATATAATTATATTCTTTAAGTTAGAGGAAGAACTTGAGTAACATTTAAGAATGGTGTTGCAATTTTTAAGAGAGCATAACTTGTATGCTAATCTAAGTAAGTGCATATTTTATCAAAAGAAGATTAATTACTTGGGGCATATAATTTTTGTAGAAGGGATAACAGTTGTTCTCAAGAATAAAGAGGCCATTAGAGGATGGCCATTGCCAAAGAATATGAAAAAGGTCAGATAATTCATGGGTCTTGAATCTTGTTACCGAATATTCATAAAAGGATTATCAAATATTTCAACCCCAATTACTTGTTTGAAAAAGAAGGAATTTCAATGGACTCCCAAGTGTGAAGAGATATTTAAGTAGTTCTGTAGCGTACCCATCCACCCCTAGGCAGGGCTATGCCACCTTCAAGCTCTCTCTCATAATCCTTTCTCTTACTAATACATCAATAATTAGTAAATATGCATAAAATAAATGAACCATGTGACATGCACAACAATAACCAACAAGCATGCATACTATGGGTACAAAATTCATAGGTAAACAAATACACAATGGAATAAAATACACAAGTAATTAGAAACATAACAGAGAGAGCTTATCTTTTATAAAATGAGTCACCAATTGGACTGAGACCAAGGACGTTCCACCCAACCATAGATATTGTTGTTCCAAATATTAGCAGCAGTTTCCCCTCTGAGCCAGGGCTATGAGTCCACAAGGATGGATTCTAGGGTGTCACTCGGTTTCCTAAGCCAGAGAACCTCATACTCTCACATGCCTTTCAACACTCAAAAAAATACAAAGTACACCAGTCCTCTTCTACCCAGCCTGCACAACCCAAGAGAATGGACCCCCTTTTCTGCCATACTGTCCCTCATACTGTCCATCTCTTCCAGGGATCCCATGCTTCTGGTTAAGAATATCTCTGTTGGGACTCTCAAGACTCACAACTATGAGTTAACTGAAACACAATCTGAGGAATCACAAACATGAAGGTACCAAATCTTGGTTGGAAATACACCAACAAACTATACAACCAATGATTATGGATTTTCTAGCAATTCAATTTCCTTCCCTAAACAACTTCTGGATCAGATGGGATGAGTAGGTGAAAGAATGAATGGAGTGAGAATAGGATGAAAGGTGTGAACAATGCTCAATTGAGTGAATGACTGAATGAATGAAGAAGAAGCGACCAAAAACATAACAAGAAGAGAACCCCCACCCCAGACCAAAGATGGGTTTTTGTAAATCTTGGGAATCAAGAACCTCATGGCCTTCCCCCAAGAAGTTCATGTAACTAATATTATCCATTAAACAAAGTGGGTAATTAAAGTTATAAAATAAATACTTAAGCCCCCTCTCTTAAGGGAATCAATACAATGATGTAATTTGTATTAATAATGATCAAAACATTTCATTTCTTAGGCACACTGGCCTCTTTTAATTGTTTGGTCACTTTGGCCTCTCATAAATTAACAAAATAAATTATTTAATATGGGGCTCAAAACTAGAGGTGTTACATCCCCTCCCCGTTATTTTGGCACTGTCCTCAGTGCATATACAAAACAAACATCAAAATCTCAACATTTATTCAAAAATTTGCAGGTATTTTGCATGCATGGAATCTTCATGCTCCCAATTATAATCTTGAGGACCGTAGAATGTCCAATAGGCTTTTACCAACTCTATAACTCGATTCCGAAGCATTTTGAATTTTCTATCCAATATTCACACTAGTAGGACCCAAAAGTCTCCCTTTGTCCCTACTTGAATCAGATGCCAATCAATAACATGGTTAGGATCATGTATATATTTTTTTAGCAAAGAGACATGAAATACATTATGCACATTCATGGAATCAAGCAATTCAATCATGCATGCAACTAGCCTTATTATGTCTAGTATCTCAAATGGACCATAGAATCTAGCTTCCATCTTTGTACAACTACCCAACTTCAAAGAGCTCTTCTTGTGCTTCACTTTTAAAATCACACGCTCCCCTATTTCAAATTCTCTAGATTTCCTGTTCTTAACTGCACAAATTTTCTTTCTATCTTGATCTTCCTTTAAATTCTTCTTAATCTAAATCATTTGGTCTTCCATATCCTTGAGAAAATCTGGCCCAAGTACTACTTTATCTATTGGGTTGTCCCAGCTCACTGGAGTATTTCATTTCCTACCATACAAGGCTTCAAGTGGGCTCATTTTCAATGAATCTTGATAGCCATTGTTATAGGCAAAATCAGCCAAGTGCAAGTAATATTCCCACTTAGATGGCTTATCCATCACATACATTATCAACATGTCTGCAATTACTCGGTTGAACCTCTATGTCTTCCCATCTAACTGTGGATGGTATGTTGTGCTAAAGTTCATATTTGTACCAAATCCTTTAAATAAACCCCTCCACAAATTTGAAGTAAACTTTGTGTCTCTGTCCGAGAAAATTTTCATAGGTATCCCATGTAACCTGGAATCTCTTTCATGTAAATTTCAACAATAATAGCTGTTGTATGAGTTGTTTTTTCAGGAACAAAAATGAGCATCCTTTGTCAAATTTTCAACCACTACTACGATTGAATCAAGTTGTCTTGTTGTCCTGGGAAATTTAATTATAAAATAAATGGTTATCACTTCCCACTTCTTTTCTGGAATTGGTAATGGATGTAACAAACCCGTTGGGTGCCTATGCTCAACATTCACTCTCTAACATTCCATACATCTGACGATGTGATAAGAAGCATCATTTTTCATTCTTGGCCAAAAGAATTGGCTTCTTACTACTGTAATTTTTTTTTGGTAACTGAGATGTCCAACATATGGAACATTATGCATTTCTTTTAATACCAAATTCCTAATTTCTCTGGAACTAGGAACATAATTCTATTTTTATGCATAAGTAATCCATCTTCCTTCATCTCATAATCTTTCATTTTATGTTGTACATCTCCTTGTTTTAAGCTTTCCTTTACCTGTAGGTAATGTTTATCTGTAACAACAACATCTAAATTTTTTCTCTTTAGGTCTGACTGATGCATACTGACAGTTGTAGTATGCATGAGATGTATTCTTCTACTAAGTGCATCAACAAATTTATTTTCTTTTCCCTTGATATGCTTGATATCAAAGTCATAGTCATGTAAAAATTCTATCCATCTTGTTTGCCTGACATTCAAATTTGGTTGTTCAAAAATATACTTCAAACCAATGTGGTCCATCCTTAATTCAAATCTCTTTCCCATGAGACAATTACTCCACATATTCAATGTGTGAACAATGGAACCAAGATCCAAATCATGTGTGGAATATTTCCTCTCATGTTCCTTAAGATTTTTGTACTCATAACCAATGACATGTCCATTTTGAGTGAGGACTCCACCAAGCCATTCCTTACATGCATCTGTGCATACCACCAAAATTTCATTTGGGTCAACAATCTTTAACACAGGTGCACTAGTAAGTAATTTCTTCAAAATATTAAAATTCTCTTCACACTTAGATGTCCATTCAAATTGCATTCCCTTCTTTTGCAAAGAAGTGATGGGATGAGAAATATTAGAGAACCCTGCTATAAATCTTCTATAGTAACCAACTAACCCCATAAAAGATCTAACTTCTGAAACATTCCTGGGTGTTGACTATCCTCTAATGGATTCAATATTCTCAAGATCCACCGCTATACCTTGCTCTAAAATAATGTGTCCCAAGTAATGGATTTTTTCTTGGTAAAATGAACACTTACTCAACTTGGCATACAACTGATTTTCTCTTAGCACTTGAAATACCAGTCTTAGGTGATGTTCATGCTCCTCTTCAGACTTAGAATAGAAAAGTATGTCATTCATGAATACTATGACAAAATTATCTAAATAATGTTTTAATATGCCATTCATTAAGAACATAAATACAACTAGTTCATTGGTTAGTCCAAATGGCACCACTACAAATTCATAATGCCCATACCTAGTTCTAAAGGTTTTCATATGGACATCTTCTTCTTTGATTCTTACATGATGGTATCTTGATCTCAAGTCTATCTTGGAAAATATCATTTCTCCTCTTAGCTGATCAAAGAGGTCATCAATTCTGGGTAGAGGATACTTTTTCTTCACAGTGGATTTATTCAGCCGTCAAAATTCAATACACAACCTCAAAGTTCCATCCTTCTTTTTGAAAAAGAGTACTGGTGCTCCCCAAGGGGAAACACTTGGGTGTATGTTGTAACATCCCCGGCCCTCCAAATGTCAGGCAATGCTACCAACACTTATGACTTTATCCCTTTAAAGATATGATACCATACTGTAACATCCTTCGAGTTGTCAACCCACATTAGGAATAATGCTACTACGGATTAACACTTATATAACATGCATTTAAATAAATTCAATACATTAACATAGAGTAAGCACATAATTATTGCTAACGTACATAATAATTCAATCAACAATAATCCATATGCACAACAATAAACATCATCGCAACGAAATACATGATAATATTGCAAGCATCACAAACATGCATTTAAAAGATGAATTTAAACACATGCATATACTTATCTATGAAACTAGATGTAATTCACCAACTGCGTGTAGAACTTCCATGAACCTCCCAGCCTTGGACTGCACTACTCATCACTCTCAGCAGTAGGTCACCCCCGATATGGGACTAAGCTCCACTAGGCAGGGAATCCTAGTCTAGGCAAGGTCAATAGGAAGACACCCAATTACAGAGGAGGGATTTTCTCCCAGAAGTCACTTATGCCCACTGCTCACAGACTCTCATTCCCCACATCTCTATCCCACCCTAGGAGTATACACCTTCACTTTCACCAAGACAGTCCTTCGGTTTCTAACCACCCTTTCCTTGGGCTTCAACAACAGACCGAACCGGAAGTCTCAGAGTTCTGTAGCAGCTACAAGACCCCTTCTAGGAGTTCTTACTTCCTTAGCTCAATCTCTCACCTAGAGAGAGTTTCTCACATCTTTGGAAACCTACTCTTGTGACCAATTCCAGCATAGTGGGGACACAACAACAAGGCTCAACAATGCACAGTCAATGGAAGCAACCTCACACGGTCAGGAACTATGCTACCACAACGACCCATTGAGATAGCACAAAATGACCCAGACAAATTCATGTTTCTCAATCATGCAATATGGAATGGACTCACAGTTATGGTTTCGGGATTGCGTAAGGGTGCACAGAGATCTCACACATAGGATTGAATTGTCCAGGTAAGGGATCTGAAAACAACACCAGACAGAGATCGATCATGGACAATCACGAGTTCAAATGGAGGATGGTGAATTGGAAGGTCCAACCCTAGACTTAGGTGATGGCTGGAGAAATGAAGAACTCCCAACATGACTTATTCCTATGGTTTTAACTGCATGCATCTGGGTCGACACATTTTTTCCATGAAGCTGCATGCGCTCCATCAGCATGCGTTCCTCTCCAAGAACTTAGGACAAAACATATACATTTACAAAGTACTTTGGAATAATAATAAAATATTATTCCCAAGGGATTAAGCCCCCAATCTTAACCCCTCTTTCTTACCTTTCATCCCCCTCTCCCTTACCCAGGATTTGTGGAATCTTAGTCCCCTATCACTCATTCATCATGGTCAGTCCACACGTAGAAATGTTTATCTTTTATTAATAATGTGCATAATTACATGTACAAAATCAGGCTCTTGGCCTTTAAAACTTAGGCTCTCCAGCCTAATAAACACATAAGCCTATCAACTTATCAATACTCAGCTCAGAAACCTACAAAGAATGATTTACAAAACATGATTACAACAAGGCTCATCCTTTAGGATATTATAATCCCCTCCCCTTATTTTTACACTATCCTAAGTGCAACTTTCACACAACATCTGCAGGATTTTCAAAATCTTCAAAAAGATGTGGGTATTCTGCCCACATAGCATCCTCATGCTCCCATGTCACATCCTGAGGATTGTACCAGGTGCACTGGACCTTTACAAGCCCTATAGATCGATTCCAAAGTTGTTGTTTTTTCCTTTCCAATATGCACACAGGATGCACTTGTAGGACACCTTGTTGCTCCACCTGAATCACATTCCAATCGATAACATGATCAACATCAGGTATATATTTCTTAAGAAATGAAACATGAAACACATTATGTACAGTCATGGATGCAGGTAATTCAAGCATATATGCAACTGGCCCAATCCTTCCTAGGATTTCAAATGGCCCACAAAATCTGGCTGCCAACTTGGCATAGTTTCCCAGCCTTATGGAACTTCTGTTAGCTTTCACTTTCAAGAAAACATGGTCACCCACTTTAAAATCCATGTGGGTTCTGTTTTTATCAACATAACTTTTCTGCCTGTCCTGGACAGCTTTTAAATTTTGCTTAATTTTTAGCATTTGCTCTTCCATTTCCTTGAGAAACTCTGGCCCAACTACTGCTTTGTCAGCTATATTATCCCAACTTACTGGGGTATTGCACTTTCTTCCATAAAGTGCTTCAAATGGGCTCATATTCAATGACGCTTGATACCCATTGTTGTAGGGGAATTCTACCAAGTGCAGGTAGTCTTACCATTTCGATGGTTTGTTCATCACATACATTCTCAATATGTCTTCTATCACTTGATTCACTCACTCTATCTGCCCATCCGACTCAGGATGGTAGGTTGTACTGGAATTCAAATTTGTTCTGAATCCCTTGAATAACCCCTTCCATAAATTTGAGGTAAATTTTGGGTCTCTATCAGACACAATTGTCTTGGGAATTCCATGCAATTGTGCCACTTCCTTCATAAAATTATCAGCAACATCTGTTGCCTTATGAGTAGTCTTTAGTGGAATAAAATGGGCAGTTTTCGTAAGCTTTTCCACCAGTCATGTTGCTTGCATGTTTTGGGCAATCCCATGATGAAATCCATTATCACCACTTCCTACTTACACTAAGGAATGGGTAAAGGCTGCAACAACCCTATTGGGTGCCTGTGCTCGGCTTTAACCTTCTAGTACTCCATACATCTAGCAATGTATTCAACAATATCTTTCTTCATACCTGGCAAGAAATAATGGCTCTTGACTACTGCTATAGTTTTCTGATATCCAGGGTGCCCTACATAAGGGACATTATGTATTTCATGCAAAATTATGCGTTTCAAGTCCAGGACATTAGGTACATAAATTTTGTTCTTGTACAAAATTATTCCATCAGCCCCTAGTTTTCAAATCTCCACTTTCTATGGCATCTTACCTTGTTGTATCTTTGCTACCAAATCTTTGTACTGCAAATCTATATTTGTAGCCTCCAAAATTCTGCCCTTTATATCCATTTGGTACATGCTAATGGTTGTAGCATGTAATATGTGCACCTTTCTACTGAGTGCATCAGCCACCTTGTTTTCCTTCCCTTTGATATGCTTGATATCAAAGTCGTATTCACACAGAAACGCTAACCACCTACTCCGCCTAGCATTTAGGGTGGGTTGGTCAAACAAGTATTTCAAACCATTGTGGTCTGTTCTCAATTCAAATCTCCTCACCATGAGGTAATGTCTCCATTTCCTTAGAGCGTGAATGATTGCTGCCAACTCCAAATCGTGAGTGGCATAATTCATTTCGTGCTCTTTCAGCTTCATGTATTCATAATAGATTATGAATACATTTTGGCTGAGGACTCCTCCCAGCCCTTCCTTACACGCATCAGTGCATACCACAAAATCTTCATTTTAGTTTGTGATCCTCAGGATTGGAGCACTGGTTAAAAAATTGTTCAATTGTTGGAAGCTTCTCTCACAATCCTCTGTCCACAAAAACTTCTTCTCCTTCCTTTGCAAAGAAGTGATAGGGTGATATATCCTCGATAACCCTGCGATAAACCTTTTGTAATAGCCCAATATACCCATAAAGGATCTAACTTCCGCCAAATTCCTTGGTGCTGACCATTCTCTAATGGCCTCAACCTTCTCAGGATCCACGACTATCCCTTCTTCTGAAATAATATGCCCCAAGTAATGGATTTGTTCCTGATAAAATGAGCATTTTCTTAACTTGGCATATAGCTGGTGCTCTCTTAGCACTTGCAACACCATCCTTAGGTGTTGTTCAAGCTCTTCCTCTAAATTGGAATACACCAGAATGTCATCCAGGAAGACTATGACAAACTTGTCTAGATAGTCCCTGAACACACCATTCATCAAGCACATAAAAACAACAGGTGCATTCGACAACCCAAATGGCACCACTGTGAACTCGTAATGACCATACCTAGTTCTAAAGGTGGTCTTATTGATGTTTTCATCCTTTATTCTTACCTGGTGATATCCCAATATGATATCTATCTTCAAAAATATCTTCGCATCCTTCAACTGATCGAAGAGGTCATCAATCCTCGGCAGAGGGTACTTGTTCTTGACAGTTACTTTATTCAATTTTCAGAAATCGATGCACAACATCAACGTTCCATCCTTCTTCTTCACAAATAGAACCAGGGCACCCCAAGGTGACACACTTGGGTGAATGTACCCCTTCCTTAGAATCTCTTCAAGCTGCAACTGAAGTTCTTTCATATATGGTGTGCTCATTCTATAAGGAGCTTTCGACATTGGAGCTGCTCCAAGCATCAAATTTACAGAGAAAACGATATCTCTCTTCAGAGGTAGTCTGGGTACCTCTTGAAATACATCTTCAAACGCTTTTAGTATGACATGGTCTCCAATATTTGAGACCTCATCCTTAGATGCTTCCTCCATATGGGTTGCAAACAACTGACAACCTTTCCTGTAGCATTCCTTTAGTTGGACAACTATATCTCTGGGAATTTCTTGGACCGTTTTTCGATTCCCCTCCTCATCCAGGCAAGTAAATGTCTTGTTATGATAGTCCAAGAGGGCATGGTGTTGGTCCAACTAGTCCATCCCAATTAAATAGTCATAATAGCCTAAAGGAAGAATATTCATTTCAACCTTCGTGGTCAATCCTTTCATGTCCATAGGATAGGACTTAACCAACTCAATGACTTTCCTCTTGGTTCCTGTATCCAACTGCACTAACCAAGAATTTTCATGATTTCTTATTTATAAATGAAAACCTTCCACCACTCTAGGATCTATTTAACTATGTCTAGCCCCTAAATCAATTAAAACAGTAAGTGGTTGGTTGTTAATCATACCTTCCACTTCAATCATGTGTGATTGAAATTCAACTTGCTTGTTGTCCAGGGCTACGTAGATCCTTGGCATTCTAGTGCCCATGTCCTCCATTGTTTCATCTTGCTAAACATTTTGGATGGTTCTCGCTTCATCATTTTTGCGAGGGAAATCTATGTACCCATGGTTTCCTTTACAACCCCAACACTCTATAGGTGTCTTCCTTGGCAATTGACCACCCACTTTAGCCTTTTCGGGCTCTCTAAAATATGACTGTCTTTGAGGACTATTTCTGAAAAAGGGAGGCTTGTTTCCCTTCTGCCTCTATTCCTTCTTGAACTTCTTCTTGTCTTCCCAAGCCTTCTGGAAGGTATGCTTTTCTCTTTGTTGTTCATATAAACATTTCTCTCTTCTTATTGTTTCTTCCATAGACTTAGGGTCAGCATATTGAATCTTACAACCAATAGAAGGTGGTAATCCACTTAGATACCTATGAATATTGATAGTCTCCTCCTTGATGAATGGAACATACTTCAACAGTTCCAAAAATGTTTGCTCATACTTATCAATGGTCATGCTGCCCATCTTGAGTTCAAAGAACTCTTTCATCTTTTTGTCATAATATCTTTTAGTCAAATATTTCTTCTCGAAAGACCTTATGAATTCCTTCCAAGTGATATCTTTCTCTCTAATGTGTTGCACTTGAAAAAGTTGATCCCACCACATGGATCCTTTTCCTTTCAGTTGATACATCACAATTCTTCCTTCGGCATGAGAGGAATAATTTTGCAATTGGAAGTACTTCCTCATTCCTAGCAGCCATGTCTCAACATCTTCTTCCTTCTGGTGTTCTCCATCAAACGTGGGAGGCTTAATATTATTCATTTCTCCTTTCAGTTCATCCACTCCTGACCTCCTATGATTTCTGGTAGGATATGGGCTTGAACTATCGTGTGTTTCTTTACTCGAATTATTTGGGGAGCGACGACGATGTCCGCTAACACTCCTTGATCTTATTTTCCTCTCAGGGGTCCTACGACTCCCTGTTTTTCTTGTGTGGCTCTCTTTTTCCAATTTCTTTTCGATCCTATCTAGGCTCTGCAACAACTTCAAGTTGAATTCACCCTATTTATATCGAGTTTTCTTGAGCCTTCTGCTATCATCTCGGTGAGCCTGGGCATATTTCTGCAATATTTCAATGATTTTCATCATATGCCCTTCCTTATCCATCTCCTTTCCATGCCCATTGGAGTTTGATCCTTCAACTCCCAAGTTGACATCCATTCCTTTTCTTTCATTCTCTAAATTGGAGGCAATTCACGCCTCTTCCATTTCTTTTCACTCAATGGAAACTCTGACTGGTTCTGGCCCTCGTCTAATTTTGCAATCACAATGTGTAGACAACTAGAATTTGTCAGGCCATCTTTCCTTAACAAATTCCACAGATTCAAAACCAACCCGATTCTAGGAAAATGTTTCTACTTCATGAATCTTTTGAGATCTTCTTGGCTCTATAACTTTCGGGTGATAGCCCCCCCTTTATTAGTCCCTATCCCATGTGACCACAGGATCTGAGAAAACGCTACACCACTATCTCTCGAGTTTTGGTTACCGAACTCGTGACTTCGGGTGTATCAACGGTCTACCTGTACACAAAATCAAATGGCTGGAACCCATTGTGGTCCTTCTCTCATCAAATTTTTAGGACTTTGGGGCTTCGAGGTTTCGAGAATTCAGACCTGGGAGGTTCCCACACTTGTTTCCTCCAAATATTCTGACATCCAAAATTCTGATTTTACTTTATTCCCATCGAGCCCACATCACACAGTTGTTTCCAACAACCACAATGGCACATGGCATGCTTAGGAGGGTCCACATCACCTTCAGAGATGTCATTGGGTACTACCATGTTCACTTTTCTTTTTGGGAGTTCAGGTTTTGGGAGTTTGTGTCTCCTCACATCTCGCTTTTTTCGATAGCCAAAATCGTGAAATTGTGATTTACTTTCCGATTGATCCAATGGTCAAGTTTTCTTCCTCCGATCTATGGTGTAGATCATTTTGGGACTTTGGAGTTTCAGGAATCGGGAGTTCGTGCATCAACACATATTTCTTTTCTTGATAGTCGAAATCGTGATCTTCTCCTTCATTTGATCCTATAGTCAAGCTATTTCCTTGTGATCTATGGTGTAGATCTTTTCGGGAATTCAGAGTTTCGGGCATTGGGAGTTCGTGCCTTAGCACATCTCTCTTTTTCGGATAGTCGAATCCCTGAAAGGTTTCCAGGACAAATCTCTTGTACCTTCTCCAGATTTGACGGTCGTGAGGGATCTCCTTTCCTACCGAACAGATCCAACGACTCCAACATTTCTTGTGTTGCGCTCTCTCTCTCTCTCTCTCTGGCCAAATACCACACTGATTGCAGTTTTGTAACATGGCCAAGCAACCCCTTGGAACTTAGAAATAATCTAAGGTTTGAAATTAGTCCCTCTAGACACAATTTCTACCTGAAACCTCGGGTCCAATGGCCCCTTATCTGGCCCATCCAGGCTTAGCGTTGAAAACCTTCACTCTGATACCAAAATGTAACATCCCCGGCACCCCAAAGGTCGTGAAATGCTACCAACACTTATGAATTTATCCCTTTAAAGCTTTGATACCATACTGTAACATCCTTTAGGTTGTCAACCCATGTCAGGAGTATTGCTACTACAGAATAACACTTATATAACATGCATTTAAATAAATTCAATACATTAACACAGAGTAAGCACATAATTACTACTAATGTACAGCATAATTCAATCAACAATAATTCATATGCACAACAGTAAACATCATCACAAATAAATACATGATAATATGGCAAGCATCACAAACATGCATTTAAAAGTTGAATTTAAACACATGCATATACTTATCTTTGAAACTAGATGTAATTCACCAACTACATCTAGACCTTCCACGAACCTCCTAGACTTAGACCACGTTGCTCATCACTCTTGGCAGTAGGTTACCCCTGAGTTGGCACTAAGCTCCACCGAGTAGGGAATCCTAGAATAGGCAAGGTCAACGGGAAGACACCCAGTTAAAGAGGAAGGATTTTCTCCGAGGAGTCACTTATCCCCACTGCTCACAGACTCTCATTCTCCACATGCCTATCCCACCCCAGGAGTATACACCTTCACTATCACCAAGACAATCCTTCGGCTGCTAACCTCCCTTGCCTTGGGCTTCAGCAATAGATCGGACCAGAAGTCTCATAGTTCTGTAGCAGCTACAGGACCCCTTCTAGGAGTTCTTACTTCCTCAACACAATCTCTCACCTGGAGAGAGTTTCTCACAAGTTTGGAAACCTATTCTTGTGACCAATTCCAACACAATGAGTACACAACAACAAGGCTCAACAATGCGCAATCAATGACAACAACCTCACACGGTCAGGAACTACATTGCCACAACAACCCACTGGGATAGCACAACACGACCCAGAAAAATTTGGGTTTCTCAATTGTGCAACATGGAACAGACTCACGATTATGGTTTCAGAATTGCATAAGGGTGCACAGAGATCTCACGCATAGGTTTGAACTATCCAGGTAAGGGATCTGAAAATAATACCAGAAAGAGGTCGATCATGGATAGTCATGAGTTTAGACGGAGGATGGAAAATTGGAATGTCCAACCCCCAGACTTAGGTGATGGCTTGAGAAATGTAGAACTCCCAAAATGGCTTATTCCTATGGTTTTAACTACATGCACCTGGGTCGACACATGTCGCTCATGAAGCTGCATGTTCTCCATCAGCATGCATTCCTCTCCAAGAACTTAAGACAAAACATATATATTTACACATTACTTTGGAATAATAATAAATTATTATTCCCAAAGGCTTAAGCCCCCAAGATTAGCCCCTCTTTCTTACCTTTCAGCCCCTTCTCCCTTACCCAGACTTTATGGAAGATTAGTCCCCCATCACTCATTCATCATGGTCAATCCACACGCAAAGATGTTTATCTTTTATTAATAATGTGTATAATTACATGTACAAAATCAGTTTCCTGGCCTTTAACACTTAGGCTCTCTGTCCTAATAAACACATAAGCCTATCAACTTATCAATACTCATCTCACCAGCCTACAAAGAATGATTTACAAAACATGATTACAACATGGCTCGTCCTTTGGGATATTACATATGTACCCTTTCTTCAACAATTATTCCAACTGCATTTGTAGTTTTTTAATGCTAGGGTACTCATTCTGTAAGGTGATTTTCATACCGAGGAAGCTCCTGGAACTAAATCAATAGAGAAATCTATCTCCCTTTTTGGTGGAAACCCTAGTATTTATTGGAATACATCTTCGAATTCTTGTAGTACTGAAAAATATTCAAGGCTTGGCCCCTTTATATTTTCTGGATCCTCCACATGGGTTGCATACAATTGACATCATTTTCTGAAACATCTCTTCAGTTTTAAGGCTGAAATATCCTTTATAGAGATGGGTCTTGGAACTCCTTTCACAGTGCTCTATTTTCCATTTCTATCAAGACATGTAAATGTATTGCTATGACAATCTAGGACAACATGATGCTTGTCCAACCAATCAATTCCAATTAGAATATCATAAGACCCCAATGATATGATATTTAGATCAACACTGGTATTCACATCATTAAGACTTATGGAACAACCTATGACCATATCATGGATTGTCCTTTTGGTTCCAGTGGCTAGCTAAACCAAACTTGATTTTCCAAGATTACTTTCTTCGAATGTAATATATCCACTATTTTAGGATAAATGCAACAATGACTTTCTCCTGAATTAATTAAAATAGAAACATGATGATTTCTGATCTTACCTTCTACGTCGATCATATTGGATTGATACTTTGCTTATTGACCATATATGGATGCATAAATACTTCCCATGTCTTCAACGTTTGTAGCCTCTTGGATGTTGTGCACAATCTTCACTTTGTCCTTTCTATGAGGGAAATCCATGTACAAGTGATCTTCTTTGCATCCCCAACATTGGATTGGTGGTCTTCTCCTTTTTCCCAATGGGTCTTCTTTCTTGTATTCATCCTGAGCATACTAGTCTTGATGATTTTTTTTAGGCTCATTTCTATTGAAAGGAGGTTTGAATCCCTTCTTCCTCTGATCAAACTTCTCCTTCTTCTTATCCTTCCAATATTTCTACATGGATTCTCTGCCCTGGCCTTGCTCATACAGATACTTATCCTTCTAATGGTCTCAGCCAAGGTCTTGGGCTCATCATACCGAATCTGTTCTTTATAAAAGGATGGAAATCCACTCAAAAACCTCTGTATTTTCACCTTCTCATCATTTATGAACCCTACATACTTTAACAACCCCAAGAACTTATTCTCATACTCTTCCATGGTTGTGATTCCTATCCTAAGTTCAAATAACTCCCACATTTTCTTATCATAGAAGTGCTCTGAGAGGTATTCCTTTTGGAAATACTTCTTGAACTACTTCCAAGTGATCCTATTCTGATTAATATGTGCAACTTTCTTTAGCTGGTCCCACCACATAGTAGCTTTCCTATGTGAATGGTATGTGGAAATTATGGCTTCCAAGTTTGATGAGTAGTTATGCAATTGAAAATACCTCCCAAGTCCAAGAAACCATGTTTCAACATGATTTTCCCTTTCTCTTTCACCATTAAAGGATGGTGGCTTAAGCTTCCTCAACTCCCCTTGAAAACTGTCTAATTCATTCCTTCTTCTTTGATGCCTAATAGGAGATGCCTCTGGACTAATTATGGCATATTCAGATGCATAAAACCTTCTTGATGAGCAAGGAGGTGAGCAATTTCTATGAGTTCTTCTAGCACTTCTTGAATAACCATCTTTCCTGTGGTTATATCTTTTTTCATAATACCTTCCTTCTTCCTCTTGTTTTGATTTTGATCCCCTCTTTGTTTTCCTTTGTAATTGATTTAAGCTCTACATTACTTGAGCATTTATCTGATTTTTTTCTCTCATCGACCTCTCATTATCTTCTTTGTAACTTTGAACTTTTATTTGCAGGATCCTCACAGACTCTATTACTGTTTCTTTCTCCCCTATTGCCTTGTGTCCATTGGACTCTGTCTCTAGATTACCAACTCTGATATTTTGAACTTCGGCCTTTTTATCATGGATGGAGGCTCCCTCACCTTCTTCCATTTCTTGAATCTTCTTTCCTATAATGAAGTGATATGTTTAGGTCTCCCAATTCTGAAAAATGTGCAATCCACCATTTTTTTAGAATTATGCATATAAAACAAATTTTCAAAACAATTCTACATGTCATTTTTCTTCTCAATTCATGAAGAATATATCCTCATTTTCCACAAATAACAGTGCGATGTTATCCTTTAGTTGATACATAATTCAATTCTTCGCAGGTGCTTCCTTCAAACCATGTCTCATGTGACCATGGTTTGAAATCATACGCTTAGTTCTTCCTTAATGCTTCGCTCTGTGTCTTTTCACACGCTAGCTTGTGTGAACCACATAACCAAGGTATGGGTTACCTCCCACACCCTTTTTACCTTATCATGAGACTTACGTCGGGACTAAGTCCTCCAGACTTTAGCCTTCGACTATTCTCTATTGTGAACTTCCAATTCCTCTCGGAGCTACACTTCGTCGAAGTCTTCACTGAATCCACCAACAGGGATCGGACGATCGAGACTTGGTATCCCATCGAATGGACGAACTTGCCCCCCAACTAGAGGCTTCAACGAAAATTGATGATTGTGACTTAATTAAGAATTGAGATGGATGGCTCTCAACGAATTTGGAAATTCGATGCTCCGAGACATTCAACTCTCCTGCCACCCAACTCCCCCAGAGTGAAAATCCACCAAATTATTTACCCTGCTCCTCCACTTCTTAATATAATAGTCGATAAAGCTCCCCAAGGAATCTTAGGTCGATAGACTATGTTCCTTTGCAACTTCAGGCTTCGACACTTTTCCCTAGTAGAAACTTAGAAACCCCCAAAGTCACATAGTCCCAGAGCTGACATGACACACTGACATCACCCAAGGTGACATGGAACTTCGACATGCGTGCCAAGTGTTACTAAAAAATAGACAAATAGGGGTCTAAAAGGTGATGAATCTGGGTGACACATGTCCTCACACACCCCTCTACCATGTGGCACAAGCCACATCATCAATCAAATTTGGTACTCCGAAGCTCTAGGGTTTGGAATTTTCTCGAGTCCAACACATGATACCTCCTAAATATCCAAAATCCAAAATAAATCAATGGATCACACTCTTCCCATAGTGAACAACTGTGATTAACTTCGGGCTTTGAGCTTCGAGGCTTCTCACTCCAGACGACCCCCATACTCTTGAACTAATGAAATCTAGAGTGGTGACGTTCTGAAGCTATCAAGCTTCACTATCCTTCCACCCTTGATATATATAACGATATTAAACACTATCAAATTCCACCCCTCCATCTAGCAGTCAATGAGAATTTGGGACTCCAACACTCTAGGACTCCATGTTATAGTAGTTCATCAAAGTTTAAAATTCCCCAAGTGAAAACTCCTGGAGTGGTTCATGTCGACTGACCATGATCAACAACAGGGACACCCCCCCTACACCTCCCATTAGATCAAACGGCTGATGGGGCGTTGCAAATCTAGCCTTCAATAGTTCATGCCTAGCCTTCTTACCAAGATCGTCGAAGCGACAAAGTTTCAAAGTCCTTCCTTCCTTGCTTGGCTTCGATCTATGACTAATGATCAATCTATTAGATTTGATGGTAGGGGATTAATTCTTACCCCAACCTCCTATTCACCTCCATCTGATGACCCTTATTCACCTACCCTCTGATCCAATGGTCCAGATCTCTCTTGATCCCACAGTGGTGATCATTCCCAAATTCTAAAGGGACGATCACAATCCTTCAATCCCTTACTAAGGATCTCAAACTCTCTAGATTATGTGCGGAATTTGCAACGCGATTCCTCCTGAGCTTCACGACTTCAAGGTACCATCTCGATCTCAACCACAAGATCTTGTCTAATGGATTCATCCCTTTCCGGCCTAGTGTTTCAACCTGTAGCTTTGATACCAATCTGTAACGTACCCAACCACCCCCAGGATAGGATATGCCACCTTCAAGCCCGCTCTCAGACTCATTTATCTTACTGATACATCTCTAATTAATAAATATGCATAAAATAAATGAACCATGTGACATGCACAACAATAACTAGTAGGCATGCATACTATGGGTACAAAATTCATAAGTAAACAAATACACAATGAAATAAAATACACAAGTAAATATAAATATAACAGAGAGCACTTATATTTTATAAAATGAGTCACCAACTAGTTGTAGACCAAGGATGTTCCACCCAACCGTATACATCGTTGCTCCAAATCACAACAATAGTTTCACCCCTGAGCCAGGGCTATGACTTCACAAGGACAGATTCCAGAGTATCACTCGGAACTAGTACAATTTCTTTCTTTTTAAGAGGTCACGAGTTCAAATCGAGAGCGGTAGGGTATATATACCTCCGTAGACTTTAGCAATTAAATCCTTGCATGGAGGGGTTCCTTGTCCCACAAACAAGAGGATCTCATAAACCAATTTGATGTCTAGTTTCGTAGTGACCTTAAAAATTAGATTATTTTACTTTATATACCCAATCTAGATTGTAATGTTAGAATTAGTAAAAAATATATTGAAAGAGTCTAAGGGAATGATTTTGGTCATTAATATATTTCTAAGTTCTTGTTTAAGTAATAATTTGAAATTTTATTATTTTATTTTTTTTATATTTTATTTAACAAGTAAACTTATTTTTTTAAATATTATTAATTTTATTTATTTTTAAATGTTTTCAATAATATAAAAGTATGATGATTACTATTTATTTATTTATTAAAACCAAATTTGATTTATTATATATCTATTTTTATGGGTTATTATGTTATGGAGTTCCATTTTTTTAATAAATGTTTTGAAAATTAGCCATAAGACCTTTTCATAAGACTTTTTGAGATGTGACAAAAGAAAATGGTTTTCATTTTTACTTTATTTGTTTTACATATTTTTTTTATAAGAAAGTAGTTTTAGGTATTTTCCAAAAAAAATTATTTCACTATAAATTTTATATAAAATTTGTTTTTTTAATAAGAAAGTATTTTAGGTATTTTCCAAAAAAATTATTTCACTATAAATTTTATGTAAAATTTGTTCTTATAATATTTTTTGAGAAAAAAATAAAACATAATTTTGATTTTCTAATTCCATATTAATGAATTATATGTAGTAAATCAACTTTCTTATTCTTAGTCTTCATAACACTTCACATTTTCTTTTTATTAAGTAAGTTGGGGTACTTAATAAAGAGAAAATGTGAAGTTGGGATACTTATTAAGTAAGTTGGGATCACTCTACAGCTTGAGGTATTGTGGTTTTTGAACTCTATAATTGGGCGGGGAATTTTTGAGCTCCATCAATGGTGTGTGATCAACGACCAGGCGGATGGACAAACCCTCCTAGGCAAAAAAAAGGTGTTGAGGTGTATACGAAAGAAAGAACTATGGTTTTTCGAGTGGTTTAGTGTGGCTATAGGTGTTTATGGTGTCCAGTCTTAGTGACATAAAACCTACCTTCATTTCTCCACTAACTCCGATCCTCCCAACTTTTTTTTAGCATGACTGACAATGGTATTTATTATGCTTCGATTTCTTTGGACACAGAGCCTTATTATTTTATTTTTCTGATTTGGGTAATTGAACCATGTTTTCATCTATCCCTAGCTATCAGTTGATGATCGTTTTTCACTATAGTTGAAGTCTCATATATTTTGTTAACTTTTGGATTTAGTTCTTGTTTAATACTAGTTCCAATGGCATTGGACCCAACTACCAACTTTCAATCCTCGTTATGGGTAGATAAATAGTATTAAACATCTCTTAGTGAAAAATAGGTGTTGATATTATGGAACCCTTATCCATTGCTGACATAACCAGAGACATCAGGGCACTAATGAGTGTAGAGGACAAGGTTAAATGGATTCAAGGAGGTGTTTTCACAAAGGTTGATTCACTAAGGGAGGTACCTGGTGCATTAACCCACACTTCAATAAAACTTTCCCATGCTACAGGCATTAACGATCCTTAATTGACCTTTTCTCCTGGATATACTTTGAACCAACAGATGGTTTCCAGCCATAATCTTTACTCTGTTTCCTCTGTTGCTGCAAGAAAAAAACTCCCTTTGATAGATCAAAAGACTGTTACTGCTACAAAGTTGGGTGTTAAAGGTGATGGTTCGTCAGATAGACATTGGAAAACCTTTAAACCTACTAACCTAAATGGTGTCCAGAGGCGGGTGTGGAAGGAAAACAAGAGGGTTAGGAGGATGGTGCTGGGTTTGGACATGGGCCTCGAAGAGACCTGCAGGTTGGCCCTCTATGGCTTGTTGGGTAGATTATCATACTCCTATCTAGATAATATTCCTGTCCTGGACTAGATTGTTAAAAAATGGGTTCCCTTACTCTGTTATGCATCCAAAATTTTATTCCTTATGAAGGGCTAGATGGGATTTATTTGCAAAAGTCCGGAATATGCTTCTTTATTGTTGAAGAAATTATGGGTTCTTGGGGGAAAAAACCTTATGCTGAAATGGTGGTGAGTGGATTTTGACTCGTGGACTGAAAATTTTCAACTTCAGAATATGTGGGTTCTATTTTCGGGTTTTCCTTTGCACCTGTGGAATGAAGGAGATTTGAGAGCGATTGGAGATGCTCCAGGAAGGTTCATCACCCTAGATTATATGACTCTGGAAAAAATGGTTAGGAAAGTGGGGAGGATTTTAGTGGAATTCGATATCCATGGAGTACTTTTGGAGTCACTTGACATTGAATGGCATGGCTACCATATCACTCAGCGGTTGGACTACATGGGAATTCCCTTTCGGTGCAGTTGGTGTCGTTGCACGGGCCATATACATCATGACTGTAGTGTGAAGGTGACTGAAGAGAAGTTGGAAGACACTCTTTTACAAGAGGAACCCCCTGAATATGTTAATTAAGAGAAATCCTTCGACTTTGAACCTATTCACTATGGTACTGAGCCAGAATTTCAAGCGGAGTTGGTGACTTCTCTTACAGGTAAATTAAAAAACTTTCGTCCTACTTTTTTCTCATATTTATCACTCTGGGAAAGGGATGCTTTGGAAAATTCCCATTGGTTGTAAGTATCTACCTCTTTAGATAAGGGGATTTATGAGGGGGGCATTGAAAAAACCTTTCCAACTATGGTNTTTTTGAACTCTATAATTGGGCGGGGAATTTTTGAGCTCCATCAATGGTGTGTGATCAACGACCAGGCGGATGGACAAACCCTTCTAGTCAAAAAAAAGGTGTTGAGGTGTATACGAAAGAAAGAACTACGGTTTTTCGAGTGGTTTAGTGTGGCTATAGGTGTTTATGGTGTCCATTATTAGTGACATAAAACCTACCTTCATTTCTCCACTAACTCCGATCCTCCCAACGTTTTTTTAGCATGACTGACAATGGTATTTATTATGCTTCGATTTCTTTGGACACAGAGCCTTATTATTTTATTTTTCTGATTTGGGTAATTGAACCGTGTTTTCATCTATCCCTAGCTATTAGTTGATGATCGTTTTTCACTACAGTTGAAGTCTCATATATTTTGTTAACTTTTGGATTTAGTTCTTGTTTAATACTAGTTTCAATGGCATTGGACCCAACTACCAACTTTCAATCCTCGTTATGGGTAGATAAATAGTATTAAACATCTCTTAGTGAAAAATAGGTGTTGATATTATGGAACCCTTATCCATTGCTGACATAACCAGAGACATCAGGGCACTAATGAGTGTAGAGGACAAGGTTAAATGGATTCAAGGAGGTGTTTTCACAAAGGTTGATTCACTAAGGGAGGTACCTGGTGCATTAACCCACACTTCAATAAAACTTTCCCATGCTACAGGCATTAACGATCCTTAATTGACCTTTTCTCCTGGATATACTTTGAACCAACAGATGGTTTCCAGCCATAATCTTTACTCTGTTTCCTCTGTTGCTGCAAGAAAAAAACTCCCTTTGATAGATCAAAAGACTGTTACTGCTACAAAGTTGGGTGTTAAAGGTGATGGTTCGTCAGATAGACATTGGAAAACCTTTAAACCTACTAACCTAAATGGTGTCCAGAGGCGGGTGTGGAAGGAAAACAAGAGGGTTAGGAGGATGGTGCTGGGTTTGGACATGGGCCTCGAAGAGACCTGCAGGTTGGCCCTCTATGGCTTGTTGGGTAGATTATCATACTCCTATCTAGATAATATTCCTGTCCTGGACTAGATTGTTAAAAAATGGGTTCCCTTACTCTGTTATGCATCCAAAATTTTATTCCTTATGAAGGGCTAGATGGGATTTATTTGCAAAAGTCCGGAATATGCTTCTTTATTGTTGAAGAAATTATGGGTTCTTGGGGGAAAAAACCTTATGCTGAAATGGTGGTGAGTGGATTTTGACTCGTGGACTGAAAATTTTCAACTTCAGAATATGTGGGTTCTATTTTCGGGTTTTCCTTTGCACCTGTGGAATGAAGGAGATTTGAGAGCGATTGGAGATGCTCCAGGAAGGTTCATCACCCTAGATTATATGACTCTGGAAAAAATGGTTAGGAAAGTGGGGAGGATTTTAGTGGAATTCGATATCCATGGAGTACTTTTGGAGTCACTTGACATTGAATGGCATGGCTACCATATCACTCAGCGGTTGGACTACATGGGAATTCCCTTTCGGTGCAGTTGGTGTCGTTGCACGGGCCATATACATCATGACTGTAGTGTGAAGGTGACTGAAGAGAAGTTGGAAGACACTCTTTTACAAGAGGAACCCCCTGAATATGTTAATTAAGAGAAATCCTTCGACTTTGAACCTATTCACTATGGTACTGAGCCAGAATTTCAAGCGGAGTTGGTGACTTCTCTTACAGGTAAATTAAAAAACTTTCGTCCTACTTTTTTCTCATATTTATCACTCTGGGAAAGGGATGCTTTGGAAAATTCCCATTGGTTGTAAGTATCTACCTCTTTAGATAAGGGGATTTATGAGGGGGGCATTGAAAAAACCTTTCCAACTATGGTGACCTCGATGTTACCAATTTATGGGGTTACTTCCCCTTCCACAGAGTCTGGACAATTCTTGTTTGTTTCTCCTGTTCTACCTTCTATTACACCTACAGTTTCACCTCAGTAGTCCCTTCCTCAATTGGTTATCTCTCGGGACCCATGAACAGTCCCTTCCCTCTCACCATGTGGATTGATTGACACTGTGATAGATTCGAGGTTCATAGAATATGAAGAGGGTGAGTCCTCTCTCAGTGCAGTACTTGACTCCCTAATTCCTTTCATTCAGGATAAAAATGATTCAATCGAACTACCTACCTATTTGGGGAAGGATATTCACATTTCATCGAAAAACTTGGAGGAAACTTCTTCAAAGGTTCAGCTAGGGGGGTTAGGGAAATAATTCACCTGGTCTAGGGGCCTAGGAATATAACTCTCTCCTATTAAGACTCGTAGTACCCGAAAAAATTTGGCACAAAAAAATCTACAGACCGATGATTATGTTCCTTCCTCCACTGATAGTGGGGCTCTTAGAGTGATGAGAGCCCTAGAGAGGGCTAAGTGATGTTATTACTTTCCCTAAATTTAATAGGGGTATGAGGCAGCCTAAAAATGGTCTCAATTCGGCATCTCTTGGATAATTCATGTCTTGAAATTGTTTTTCTTCAAGAAAATTTGGTAAATGCTCAGAAATCAAGGGATTTCATGTACCTTTTGTGCTCTTCCTAGGTTTCGAGTGTTGCTAATTCTGTGGGTACATCGAGGGGACTGTTAGTCTCTTAGGATCCTAATTTATATGAGTTGGTACCTTATCTTACTATTGGTGGTATTCTGTTAATAGGAAGGTGTAAGATAAACAACTGAGAGTTAGCACTGCTTAATATATATGGCTAGTGCTCGGATCGAAAACAATTATGGAAGTTGGTGGAAGAAAGTGGTATCTTGTCTATTAAGAATTTGATTATTGCTGGGGACCTGAATATTATTTTGTCTTCGGATGAGGTCTGGGGATGAAATTTTGGGTCTGGGAATACAAATGATTATTATAGAGAGCTATTTTCATCCAAAAAATTGATAGACATCAAGCTGACAAAGTTGGTCCGTACCTAGAGGAACAGATGTATTGGTCAGGAGGTGATTGCAAGGAGATTAGATAGAGTTCTTGTTTATGAAGGTTTATTATCTGTTGTTGGCCTTTATAGGTCCTGGGTAGATCTTCCTTTTATCTCTGATCATGCGCCAGTTTTATTACAGTTGGATTTACCTCCTTTCTATAAGGCTTATCCTTTCAAACTTAATGCTCAGTGGATTAATGATCAATATTTTGTGGATTTAGTCTATAAGATATGGAAATACGTCGGTTTCCTTTTCGAAGGTGGCAAACAAAAAAGGATAGTTTGGAAATTAAAAGTGCTAAAATCACAAACAAAACTTTGGTGTAAAGAGAATTTAGCCAGAATCAAAGCTAAGTTGTTGACTCTCGAATAAGACATAAAGGATTCAATTATTATATTGGATGGTGATCCTACAAATCATGAAATGGAGTTGTCCCTTCGGCATATGGAATTAGAAAGGAATAACATATTAAAAGGGGTTTAAGAACAATGGAGACTGCACAATAGGGCTATTTGGATGGCTAGCTGGGACAATAATACTAAGTTTTTTCATAATTTTTCTACCCACAATAGAGTCTGGACACATGTCTATGAGATCACTAATGGAATGAGAGTTAAGATTTCTGAAGAGGGATCCTTAAAGGAAGCAACGATTTGATATTTCAAAAATTTCTACAAGGCCCCCTCACTCTGAATACTACTGAACAAATCAAGATTAATGAAATCTTTCCACATATGTTAAATGATGATGAGTCTTGCTCGTTGTACAATCATGTTTCATTGGAGGAGTTAAAAGATGTTCTATTTCACTTTAAAAACGATAAGAGTCCAGGGCCAGATGAATGGATGACTGAATTTTTTAATTTCTTCTTTGATTTAGTAGGGGAGGATCTCCTAGAGATGGTGGAGGAGTCAAGAATGTTAGGAACTATTGTAGGAATCTTAAATTTAACCTTTCTAACCTTGATCCCGAAGGCAAACAAACTAGCTACCTTTGACGAATTTCACCCAATAGCATTGTGAAATATGTGTTACAAAGTGATATCAAAAATCATTGCCATCGAATTAAACCATTTCTTTTCATATCTCTCTTTGAAGAACAATTGGTATTTTTAAAAGGAAGGAGGATTCAAGATGCTATCGACATAGCTCATGAGAGCCTCCAAAGCATAAAAAAGAAAAAATTAAAATCACTTGTCTTAAAGATGGATTTAAGGAAAGAATATGACTATGTTGACTAGAAACATTTAAGATTGATCCTTCTAAAGGTGGGTTTTATAATCCATATGACAAATTGGATCATGTCCTGTGTCACATCCTCCTCCTTTGCAATATTACTTAATGGTGAGGCCACAAACTTCTTCAAAAGAGGTAGGGGATTATGCCAAGGTTTTCCTTTATTACCATTTCTTTTTATCCTAGTGATGGAAGGCCTCGGTTTATTACTGAAATCTAGCATTGGTGAAGGCAAGATTTCAGGTATAAAAGTGTCTAGATTGTTAAATATTCTTCATCTATTGTTCTTGGATGATGTACTCATTATGACGAAGGAAATTTGACATGAATGGAAAGAAATTGACAAAATTATCAGCTTATTCTATAAAGCCTCTAGACTTTCTACTAATCAAACAAAGACAATTGTTTATTTTGAAGGTCTCATGGAGATTGAATTGGCCCCTTTCAAAACAGTTCTACCACATACTTTTAGTGATCTCTTAATCAGTTTCAGATATTTGGGTTACTTTCTAAAGAGAGGGGCGCATAGGGAAAATGATTAGGATTGTCTTGTGGCCAAATTAACCAAGCAAATCGGTGTATGGTGTAACAAGTAGCTATATATGGGAGGTAGATACATTCTTGTCAAAACAGTGATGGAAGGCCAGCTTGTTTATTGGATGTCTATGGAAGATATCCCATGTTCAGTTTTAAACAAGATTAGAAAATTGATGTTTCACTTTCTATGGAACAACCATAAAGATACACAACAATATCATTTTTGCAGATGGGAGACTTTATCTAGAACAAAGAAGAATGGAGGTTGGGGGTTCCAGAATCTCGTTCACTTCAATACGACATTGACTGTAAATACTCTTTGGAGGGTCTTGATGCAGGGCAATATTTGGCATAAAGTATTAATGGAAAAATGATTTTCAAACATAACAGTAATCAACTGGTTTAGGCTAGATTCACACAAAATATGTTCTTCTTCCAGGATCTGGACTAGCCTTACTCGTTCTGTACATTTTATCACCCATTGACTTAGATGGCATCTAGGATCCGAACATATCATTTCCATTGGAAGAGACTGAATCCTTGGCATCAGTGACAAATCCTTCCTCCTAGCAGAGATCTTATCAATTTTAAATAAAAAAATAATTACTATGCTAGCTCAAGCCACTGATGCCCGAGATCCAATTACTCAAACATAGGTATGGATGAGCTACAAGGACTTGGGATTAATCAAGAATCTTGATACTATTTGGGATAACTATATATTATAACTTAAAGGTGTCGGGATCTCACTCCATGACATCGATGACACACTACTATGGATTGAAGGTGATTCATCTGGGAACATCACTGTTAGAAACATTTATGCCTCCCTTATATCTACTCAGAATTTCCTGATATGACATGGATGGAGAGTCAACTTATGGAAATGGCATTTACAACTAAAGATAATTTTTTTTAATGGTTGGAAATGGAAAACATGATCCTTACCTGGGATGTATTAAATAAAAAAGGTTGGGAGGGCCCGAGTATTTACTTACTCTATAAGAAAAACACTGAATACATTAACCACCTTTTTATACATTGCAAATTTACAAAAATAGTTTGGACTAGAATTTCTCATAGTCTACAAATCAAAAGTGCATGGGCGAGAGCTTCACTTATTGATTGCTTAGAATCCTGGACTATAAACAAATCTGTTTCAAATAGGCTGGCTACAATTACATGTTGGAACGTATGGATTGAAAGGAACAAAGCGATCTTTAATGAGAAATAAGGTGTATTTCTCTTATATATATATATATATCAATCTTGAAAATCCATTAACATTACTAATAAATAAAAATATTGATCTATAAATCAAATAAATATAGATAATTAGATCACCACACTATTATTATTATAGTAGTAAATCCACAATACATATCACACTCCACCCTCCACCATGTCACCTTCATGAAAACCACTCAAAATTATGTTTGTAACACATCTCTAAATGAACCAACCCTGTATATGTTTTTAACTATTTTGTTTTATAATAATATAAGTTAGTTTATTTCTTATTTACATATTCCTTAAAAAAAAAACATTACCAACTTGAAGCTATATCTTTATAGGAATCGATGCACATAACTCATAAAAATGCATTATTTTCTATATTATGGCATGCATTGTTTATTGAGTTCAAAAGAATACAGTGCACCGATATGTATATATTCTAATTAATTGTTTTTTAACGAATTTTCATTTAATCATCTCAAAATCAAATATTTTTTATAATAATAATGTTTTTTATATTTTTTTTATTGTATTTTGATATATTGATTGCATTAATGTGTTACCCAACACATTACACCTCTGTTATTTGTAACAATGTAAATCATCCACATATTAATCAATCAACACCGCAACATTTTACAAAATTCAACAATGTAATAAAATAAGAAACCCATTTTATTATATATGAATAAGATACTTAGCATCATACAAAATGGGGCAATGTAAGGGTCCAAAATAACAAAAATGCAACCAATATGTAATTGTTACACTTATTGGTAACATGCTCTCATGCAATTGGGACAATATGTCGATTACATTAAATAAAATTCCTTATTTTCACAAACAAATATTCCAAAACATACAATTATATTTATTGACATTCATCACTTGAACTATTGTCATCGCTCGAGCTGAATGCATGCCTAATTTCATCATCATTTGTAGGTGATATTTTAATTTGGTTATTTAACCTAATATTGTTTTGATCGACTTGTTTTTAATGTTTTTCCTCTTCATCTTCCATCTAAAAACATATAAATAAATTGTAATAACTATATCTACATTTATATATATAGTAGAATATGCATAATTGCATAAGACAAAAAATGTACCATAGTAGTGAGTCTTGCATAAAAAATACACATTCTTGCTAAGCCATGCTTCATTCCTTCTCTCAAAATCTATTTTGTTGGATACACTCCATACTTTTTTTCTGACATGTTTAATACATCATGACAAAACACATTCGATATAATTAATATACATGTTTCTTGTTGTTCCATTGTAATACCCCGATTTTGAGTCCCCAAATCAATAATGTATTTTGTTTATAAAGTTGAAAGGTCGAAGTTCCTAGAAATGTAATACTTTTAATATATTAATAGAATACATCACTGGATGCAAGATGGATAAGGATAGAGATACGGGGATATTATTCCATGAGAGAAGGGGTTAAAGGGGCTAAGTCTTGTATTATTATTTTATTCACCCATCTTGATATTTTTTGGGGAAAAGTGGTTACATGAACTTCTTGGGGAATACCATGTGGTTCTAAATCGCATGTTATTATATAAACCTCATTTTTCATTGTTTGGGGTCCCCCCATTCACACTCATTCATTTTTGTTCATTCCTCATTCATTCTTTCTCTTGTTCTGCGCATGGGGAATGAGTTATGGGAAAATGATATTCGTTGCTTTTTGGCTGCAAGTAATTTTTTATTATTATAGGAAGGAATAGATGCATGTGTGCATGAGATTGATGGTGGTTGAGAGACAACTTTCTGAAACTAATAATCCTTGGAGTTTATAACATTGATATTTCCTAACCAATGACATTGGAACCCTAGAAAATAAGTGGAAAAACCTAAGTGAATACATTGTAGAGACATGGGTTCATTTATTTGGGTTGTGCAGGATGAAGGGGAAGAGAGATAGTAAGATATGATTTAATTTGTGGTTGGAAAAATTGTCAGATATTGATAGATGATTGTTTTTTAGAGTCATCCTAGTACCCATGGTTGTGGATTCATAGCCCTATCTCGAGGGTGACATGTTGTTGAGATTTGGAACAATAGTGTCAATGGTTGGGTGGAACATCCAATGTAACAAATCCAACCCCCTAATCCTCTCTTAGGCTGGGTGGAATGTTAAGGTTTCTCTTTCTCTACTTAGTTATAACCTGGTCCTAGAGACCATATATGGATTCTAATCCTCTAAATATTTCCAACAACTATGACCATGCCCAAATCTGATTTATGGATCTAAAGTTACAACCTCCTGAAGTTTTCAGGCTCCAATTATCAAAATCCATCTCATTTCCACGTGGCCTCCTACCACTCGTACCATCAATGTGGCATTGACATGGTGTTGATGTGGCACTTTCCCTAACTCATAATCCCAAGGTTCTGACTTCGTGAAACCTTTTGTCGCCATCATTGTCATCGAGGATTTACTTCTCATGAGTTCTAAATCACCCCAACCAATAGTTTCAATGATGATCCCCATCTGGTGTATCCTTTTCACCACTTGAATGAGAAAAACAGGGATACTTTCATGTCTAGTTGGGTCAACTGAACAGGACAAAAGTTGGTGTATGAATCAAATGACTCAATCACATGAAATAAAAAAACAACTAAGCAAATAACAACTAAAGAAACAAAACTAAAGTGCATAAGGAAATTAAAACCAAAATCAATCAAACAATTGACCAATATTCATGCCACCAATTGAGAGATTATATTAGTGGGCAAACACCAAAGAAAAAGGGAGAGTTATGGGTCCCCTCTTCCTCCAAGGGAGGGCTATTGAATCCCCTATGTGAGAGATCTTCTTACAAATGGAAAACTAGAAAGCAATGTTGATACTAAGAGGGGGGTGAATCAATATCAAGTACAATTAAAAACCTTTTTTAAATTATACTTAAACTATTCAACTATATCCAATGAGCAATGAACAATAGTATAAGAGTTACACCAATACACCACAATACACCATGCACAATATATGAGAAATAATCAATAGTTATTGTTCAACGAAAGTAATGACTTCCAAAGGTAGCTACAGCTTCCAAATTTAAAAGGAGGGATAAACCTCCAAGAGGAAGATACAATCCTCCAATATCAAGAGAGGATTTAACTCTCCATCCTTTCCCCTTCCTTCCATCGAGTCTATCTTTGTAATTATAGTGAATCAAGAGCTGAAACTTTTACCATAGGTACCTTGATATGTCTTCTCAATACCATAGCAATTTCACCATCTGAGTCGTTTTACAAAATTTTTTATAGAGAAAATGGTAAGATGACCTGAAAATAACATACCTTAGAACAAATCACCAAAAGACTTCATCCTCCCTTGAAATCCGGCCTTCTTTACTTTTGATTTCCTCTGAAATCCGACTTGTGTATCAAATGAATGTATAATGATATGTATTTATATAATTTATGTCACTTCCTTTTAATATTAGGTCTGACATGACACTTTCTTATTTTGTAATTCTTTTCTTTAATTATCTTCAGGGCCTACGTGTACTTCCTTCAATTCACTTTGTCATCTTCAAAAATTCATTTCTCCTCAACCATGAGGATCCATGTGACGGGCCACATACCACTGGAAACAACATGATGTGTACTATCCATCCATGGGTGTTGTATATGCATGTGCATTTTCCTTCATTTCCAAATACCTTCATCAATATTCCGGTCCAAAACCCATGGCTAGGGTTGACATCATTGACAACAATCAATCTTCCAACAATCTCCCCCTTTGTCATTGATGGCAACACTCATGCTCCCCCTATCATCATGATCCCAATTTCTCTCCCCCTTTGATATCAATGGAAAAGGATAGGGCTTCTCCCCCTGAGTTTAATGGAAAAAGGTAACTCTATTCTTTGGGGATGCTCCCCATGAACATGTGGCATTCAATAATACTTCATCCTTATTTTTGGTCTGTGGGACTTTTGCTTCCTTGGAATCCTTTTCTGTGGCTTCTATCTCCTCTCTCTTCTTCATGTCTAGGATGTATATGTTGTTTGGTCTTCTTTTTGCAGTTGCAACCAATATTCCTAAGTTATTTTCTATGATTTTACATTTTTGGGAGTCAAACGTAAGAGTGTATCCTTGATCAGATATTTTGCTAACACTTAGGATATTATGCTTCAGATCTTCAACCAATAGGACTTTTCCTTCTTTTACATTTTTAATTCCAATATTTACAATTCCTTTTCTAAGTATTTTAGTACATGAGTCATCTCCAAATGTAACATTTCCACCCTTTTTCTTCAAGCTGACAAATTTTCTTTGATCTCCGGTCATATGAGATGAGAACCCACTGTCTATGAACCATTCATCTTCTTCTTTTCATTCTTTAGAAACCAATGTTATTTGACAATTTTCATTTTGTGGAATTTCTTTCCTTTTCCATGTTCTAGTTGATATACAATCATTTGGCATATGATTATCTTCCTTCATTTCTCTGCAATCTCGTCCTTTATGACCAAGATTATTGCACTTGTAACATACAATATTTTGATCCATTAATGGGTCAAATGGAATATAATTTCGGTTGATAGGTCTATGAACATTTCCATATCTACTATTTTCACCATTTATGTAGATTGCATAGTTATTCCTTTCATTGATTCTACAATTGATTGTCTTGTGTCCAAAATTTCCACAAGTATAACAATGTCCAAGAAAGAAATTTTGATACCTGGGAGTAAGTGATATTCTTTGTGGTGTGGTCCATCTAGGTTCACGATCTATTCTTCTGTAGTTTCCTTCATAATGATTTCTTTCATACCTGATGGGAGAGGATCTTCTTGATGTCTCATTCCTTCTGAATTTTAGTCTTCTATCTTGTTGTTCAACTTGTTATGGAGTGTTGGTTTCATCATTTTCATCTTCCTTCTCTTGTTTTGTTGTCTTCAAAATGTCATTGTATCCTAGTCCTGTCTTTTCATTTGGAGATCTTTGATTGCTAAGGATCTCATCTAATTTTTCAGTGCTTTTTTCGAACTTCTTCAACTTTTCTGTTGTCAATAGTAGCTTCCCATTTGTGTAATCCAATTATTCTTTCAATTTCTCATAATATTCTAATTGTTCCTTCAGGCTATTAATGGTATTTTTGAGCTTGTAATTATCTTCTTCACAACTACTCAATTCACCTTTTAGTATTATATTTGTGTTTCTAAGCTTGCTATTTTCAGTTTCAACATGCTTCAACTTTTCAAGATTCTCATATTCTTGTTCACTCTCTACATT
>JZKD02S1783784.1:28274-65218 GCA_000966675.3 Picea glauca | reverse complement strand
CCCTAAGGGGTGAAAGAAACATGAGTGTCAAAGTGCCAAAGGGGACTATTAATGGGACAACTCATGTGGGAGAGAGTGCTACTGAGTGATAGTACCAAAATGAAGCGGAGGTGATAGTACTGGAGAGCTGGATATAGGGGTCTTAAAGGAAAATGTCGGAGGGTGTGACTGGAAATTGCAACTAAGATTCAGAGGGAATGATTACATGCCAGTGTTGATCATATACCTGAAGGGGCAGTGCTAGTGTGTGATGACCAAGTACCTGCACACATGAAAACCAAATACCCGACGTGAATAATATCTGAAAATAAAGAACATATAACAATCATTTGATAATTTTGAACATGAGCAGGCATACTTGAGTTTGTCATGGAAAGATGCTCCACTGGGGAAAAGTGAAAATGATTGCCCGAGGAAAATGACTATGTAAGTGATCGAAAATGGTTCAGAAAATGAAGATTATGGGCTCCTATACCAAAAAATGAAAGTGGGGAAAAGGGATTAGATATGGATGATGGGCCCATAATGCCATCCTAGTTGCACCGACACTATGAGCGATCTAGCGATAGTTTGGTGGGAGGACATGGACCTCCCCTTTTCTCGAAGATTGATGAATAAATATAATGAATTACATTCACGGAAGAATTGGTATGGAGTGCCGGAGGAAGCACATGCAGATATGTGTGGCGTTTCATGGCTAATGTGTGGTGGATGTATGGGATATACAGGCAATGATGAGTGTACTACCCATATTCTGCACATATGGCACAAGCGAAAGTGGTTCGTATATTTTTTTTGCATGTGGTTGATGACTTTGTAGTAGTGGGGGATGTACTTGGTGGAGTGGCAAGAAAAATGGGTGCTTGAGGAAGCTGGATAAAATTGCATAGCTCGGGAAGAAAAGGACATTTGTGAGCGGGGTGTCCTTTTCTTTAACATAAGGTGCAAGGGAGTTGAACTTGAGGAGGTAGTGGAGCAATGTGATATTTCTATTTTCATATACCCCTAGCCGTAGCAGTGGTGCTGGTGATTGGGGGTGAGGGTTGCATGGTCAGAGTTAGTACTGGGATCCGCATTAGGATTCCCTCTGTCTGAGGAGGGAGGAATGGTTGAGGAACCATATCGGGTGGATGTAGATACCATACAGGGATGGCGAGTACCATGTTTGGAAGGGTAAGTTTTGTGGCTACCTACAATTCTTTGACTCCAAGTGGGGGGTAGAAAAATGGAATTTGGGTAATGATCTGGGGGACTATCTCCCAAACCAGGATTTTCCCATGGAGGGGGGGAGATCCATGATAAGTGGTGTGGTGGCACTCTTAGGGAACTCCTGAGGTAATATTTGTTCAACTGGTGGAACTTTTATATGGGGAGGTGACTCAGTGATAGGAGTCTTGTCTCCGATGTATGTTCCTTTAGAGGAAACTACACACACTTGTGCTGAAAAATATGGGTTTAGGAATGGTGGTGCTCCCTGATAAGTGCCCAACATGGATGGGTCTTGGAATAATCTAGGGCCAATGTTGACAACTGGAAAATAATTCGAGCTAACAAAGACAAGGGGGAGGATGTTATTGATGTTGGAGGAATGGTTAGGCTTGTAATGTGTAAGTTGGTCGATGATGACAATATTCCCATTATGGGGGAACATCATCGTACGAAACACAGAAGAGGCGATCGCCTTCATAGAATACATGTAGTTTCATTTGAACAAGATATTGTAATCAAGCTGGGCATTGATAAATTCAATGTCAATGAGGATAGTTTTTCCCCAAATTTCTATGGGGACATTTTGAAAAAGCACTATGAAAGATGTTGGTCGACTGTCGTAAGCTCGAAGGGTGATGGCAGAGGGTACTAGCTCAAGGGAGCCAATTTTATGCCATACGTGTTTATACATGATGCATGTGGATGCACCTTCATCGATGATACACCAATAAAATGTGGTGTTCTAGATATTAACTGGTATCTGGAAGGCTACTTGGGTGGGAAGACGTGGTTCTTCGCTAGCTGAATCAAATGTGATCAGCTGTGTGTCAGTTAGGTTGACTGCCCCCAAGGCAGAAAGAAAGGATTTTCACTATGATGGACAGGTTTGGAGGACCTCCAACACAGACATGGCTGCATGAGACTAAGCTAAGTCATCAACCATACTATAATTATGAGAAGCCCTAGCATGAGGGTTATGCACATTCCAACATAAAGGCATATGTGGTATGTGGGGAATGGGTTCCACGTTAGGACGTGGAATCATCAATGGTTGTCTTGTAGTGGCTGGAAATGTTTCTAAGGTGGTTGGGTTAGAGTTGAGAGGCATATCATATTGAAGGTTGTGGGTTTGCAGAAGAATTTCTTCACTGGTGAGGAGGACATTGTGATTAAATGGATTCCCAGGTTGAGTGGCACCCATGTTTGGATATTTTCCCATTTGTGGTGGGTAGGGTTGATCACTTGTTGGGTGTTCATAAAACCTTGGTATGGTATGGGGTTTTCCAAAAGAGACAGAGGTGGTGGTTGCAAATACTATTGTGGGGCCTGCTGAGGGGAAGATGGTGTCAGAGGGCCCTGTGAGTTCATGGATGCCCTCATCCATTAGAGATCTGGAATTTGGGGAAAATGATGAGTATAATGTCCATACTCACCACATATAGCACAAGGGAAGTTAGTTCAAAGATTGTTGTTCTTCCCTTTTCGTGGTTGATTGTTATTGGTGCCCCCTTGTGGGTCTTGGTATTGGTTTCCCCTAATGGGATGGTTGTGGGGGTCATTCCCTCCTACTCCTGGGTTATCAGTGTTTCATTTTTTTCCTTTATTCTTATGATTCAGATTCTCCATATTCAACTGTTAAAATGTATGAACCTGTTGAATGGGAAAGGGCTTAACAAAGTTGACGCCAACGTGTGGTTGTCCTTGTGGATGAGCAATTGGTTGGGGAGGACTAGGAAATGGAAAATATAGATTGTTCTGTGGATATGATCCATATGGTGTATAGGAAGTAGAGGTATTTCGACTACTGCTAGGGTTATATCCAAGGGTTGGGGGTGGACCCATACTATATTGAGAGACTGAATACGGCATGGGTACCGGTGGGGGTGCCCCCAATGACTGAGGGGGAACAACAGGATATGATTGTTGGTAAAGGGGAGGAGGGTGATAATATGGAACTCCATATATCAGGGGATATGGGGGTGTACCATACATGGTTGTTGGTTGTATGTACAAATTATGGTGTGTTATGGTACCGATTAACCCATCCACCACGTAATACATCCCAGGTTTTTCTTGGCCAAATGGTATGGGTCTGGGGGTGTTAGGTAGTACTGTGTATAAGTATCATGATTGTGCATAAATAAGGTCATATTGTTGAGCCTTGTTGATGGCTTCCTCTTTGGTTTGGGGGAAGGTGGAGGGAACATATTTGGCAAGAAGAGGGATGAGTGATATGAGAAACCAATCAAGGCATTGTTGCTTGGTGGTTTCTTCTTTGCATAAACCACATCGTAAACGCCATTCGTGAATGTGGTCAGCGATATGTGTGGCTAAGGTTTTTTTAAACTCAGAGAGTAGTTCGATACCATTTTCATGGAGGATTGGTAGTTGAAAGAAGGTGAAAAATGCATTGGCCAAGGATTCAAAAGTCACATGGGACCCTAATTTTTTGTCCACATACTAGTTTGTTGATGGGCCTGTAAGTGTGCACTGAAATAACCTTAATCAGATGGAGTCATCCATGATGTTTTTGGAAGAGCACCATAGGTGGAAGGGCATGACATGGTTGGCAATATATTCTCTTGTCTTTCCTTCAAACTTGGGAATGTCTAAAGGTAGTTTGGTAGGCATTGTAGGCCATGTGGGGTCATGCAATATAGGATCATTCATGAGATTTCTCAGATCCAATATGTTGAGGGAGGCCAAATATGGCATCTGGAGTGGTGGTGGAGGATTGTTTCTAGCCATGGTGTGAGCAGGTTGTGTACCTGACCCTTGAGGGGGGTTTAGTGGGGGTGTACTTCTTCCTTGAGAGGAAGTGTACCCTCCGCCTCATTTTGAAGGAGAGCTAGTGTATGGATGACCTTGGGAAGTGGACCCAAGTAAAGTGGAACCAAGCAAATTTGATCCCAATATAGCAGCACTCATAGGGGTGTGAGAGGGTTGAGCCGGTGAGATGGAAAAACTAGGAAAACCTCCTAGAATAGGAGGGATATTTTTTAAGCATCTGGAATGACCGGGATTATGTGGGTCCCCTATGATGTCCAACTAGAAAAGTGAAATGTGTTCAAATGGTGATGAGAGAAATAAATGAACAAGAGTCATTGTATAATTTTTGACCTTCACAATATATCTCACAATCGCATGTAATCACAAGAGCATCATACATAAATAAATTGAAAATAAGAATACATGTGGGTAGGTGGATTTTGTCCGCGTGGGAGAAAAAATAAAACAAATACTTGTGTCCTAAAAATATGTAATGTCCTTCCTCTCAAATAGCACTGGACCTTCCAATAGTACTCAACAATGGGGTCTGAAGCCACCAGAAGAGGAACTAGTGAAGGATGAAATAATCAGTTATAATGAGGGGTAGAGGGTGCATATTCCGAAAGAGATAGTGATATTTCCCAATAGCCACACAAAATATGATCAAGGTTCAATTGCAGCCCATAATTTCCATCTAGGTAGATGTCCTAAAATTTGGTCAGTAGGTACCTCGGTCAAAGTGTGACATTTAGATTTTCGGCCTTAGAAATGGGTCACAGGATGGATCCAGTCCAAGAGGTGGGTGCCTCAAGGGGGGATGCATAGAAAAACCAGACTCAACCTTCGACCCTTCATGGGTATCTCCCTACCTTATGGTGTTAGGAACACTTGACTTTGAGGATTTTTAAAGTTCCCTATTTATCAACTTCTAATGTTTGAAGTTGTGAGAACAAGATAACAGGGATTTATTTGGATTCCTATCCCTGAGATCCTACCTAGGATAAAAATATTCTTTTGGCACCTTCTGTGGAGAAAAACTTAGTGAGTTTTTAGAAAAAATTTAGATGTGGTTGTTTGATAGATTGGGGGAGTGAACCAATCTCATTTGAATTAAGTGGGAGTGGATAATGCCCTTAAGAAATAGTGAGACATTTTAGAATCCCATTGGAGGAAACCTACTTCAACCTCCACAATTTGAGATGAGATTATGTGAGTGAGTAGTGACTTTGTGTGTGAGCAAGTGATAAAATGTACCAAATTTTTAATAAGTTCGGTGTCACCTTGCAGCATGTGGACATCATGTGGTCCTTTACAAGTCTTGATTACCTATCTTACTAGATGCCATTGGTACAACCTTGCAGAATTTTAAAGTCCCTAAAGAAATAGCATGTGGACATATGGTTCCATAGCAATCCTTTAAACTCCCTAATGTGATTTAATCTAAGAAATATTCAAAAACTATCCTATATTGCAAGAATGTTGGCATGTATGGGCCCATTACAATAATCGTTAAACTCCCCTAGTGATGTAAACTAATAAAGTAGCTTAAAAAACTATCCTAACTTTGCAACATGTGGGCATGTATGGGACCTTACAAATTTAATATCTTTTTGAAAAAGAAACTAAGAGGAGCCCTAGGGGGGCTTTATCCTCTCCTAAAGATTTTGTTTTTAAGGGAGATGAAATATTCCCTCAATCATTTTAATGATTCTCAAAATCTCTTTATGGTGTGAGAGAAGAGCATACTCAATGACTGAAGTTTGATTTCTGATCCTAATGCAAGTGTTTATATATGTGATGGAAAATGAACTTAACTTAAATTTTGCAATCAAAACAAGCCATCCATGTGGAAAAATGAAAGCAAAAGAGGAAAGATATGGTTCTTTTTAACCCCCTAAGCACCTATGCTTTGACTAACCCTTCATGTGGAGAGGGAATCTAAGTGTGGTGCATTTACAAATTGCATAGAATCAATATGTAGAAGGCTAGGGGCCTTCCAAACATCACAAAAAACTCTTACAATGTTGTATTTTTGGACAGATGCACGGGCCCCAGTTTAGACAGAGGTGCATGTGGCGCCAATGCACATAGAAACAAGGACATGTTGGTGCACTGTGTGCAGAATGCGTTGAGAAACACAATGTTGTTGGCACATGATTCCCAAAATACACGTCTGTGGGCTTAAAAACCTGCACATGTTCTGTTACGCGTCTAGGAAGAAAACTTTAAATGAAATTCTCCTCTTTCAGCTTTGAATTCAACTCTTTGCAGGTAGGACTGGGCCGATTATGATCCCTGCAAGGTAAATAGATAAAAAAGAAGTGCTCAAACAACCCAAATAGGGAGGAAATTGATACCTTGTCCCCAGTATGGTCGCCAATCTGTTGTATCATTTTTTCCACTTGAATGAGAAAAAGAGGGACACTTGCAAGTCCAGTTGGGTCATCTAAATAGGACAGAAGTAGTGTATGAATCAAATGAATCAATCACATGAAATAACCAAACAACGAAGCTAATAAAAACTAAAGAAACAAAACTAAAGTGCATAAGGAAATTAGAACCAAAATCAATCAAACAATTGACCAATATTCATGCCACCAATGAAGAGATTATATTGGTGGGAAAACACCATAGAGAAAGGGAGACTTATGGGTCCCCTCTTCCTCCAAGGGAGGGCTCTTGAATCCCCTATGTGAGAACTCTTCTTACAAATGGAAAAATAGAAAGAAAATGGTGAACAAATCCAAGCTTATTCCCTCAAGAGGTGAGGTGAATAACCTAATGAGATGATGCTAGTATGATCCAAAAAGGAAAGAGGTTCCTTATAGAATAATATAGGTAGAATAAAAATACAATGATATTATTGAAAATATAGTGCACCCATGGCCTCATTTTATAGAAAATCTTTTAGGCATTATCTAACTAGTCTTTAGTGTGAACAAGGGGCCCTTTAGGGAACCCTTAGGTCTTTGAACAACCCCCCACTCAGATTCAATTCGGATTTGAGGGTCAAATTGACTTGAGAGTTGAACTAGAAGTGGGTGAGGGGTGACAAGAGCCATAAATGCATCATTCTCAGGTGTGCGTGGATTTTTGCATACATAGTCGCGTATCAGGCACATGTGCGCTTTTCCTGCATTTTTGAATTGCGCACGTGCACGCTCTTCCTTTAGATTATGAGCGCATGTCAATTTTATAACCAGTTGTATATTTTTTGTGCCCTTTGGAAATTTATTTTTGGGGATATGAATGAACTAATAGGTGTTTGGAGATGCTGGATTCCTATAACCATTTGTGGATGAAATTTTAGTGATAACACCATCACTAACTCCAAGATCCAATAACTCGTGATTGTTGGACTTCGACAGTTCCAATCATGTTGGAGCTCCTAACCTACAATTCCATTAGTTTCCACTAGCCAAACTTATTTTTAGTGAACCTGTAGAGCCCCTGATTGAGTCTCCAATCCCTTCTACTTAATAAAAAAATCTCACGCAACGAATCTGCGACTGGGATCTCATCTCACTCAATTGCCAATAAATGACTATTAATATTCAATCTCTATATGATCTAGTAGGATATAAGGAATTCTCATAGATTTCTAGGAGGATCTAGAATGATCATAGAGGTCCCAATGGATCCATAAAAGCTCAAAATTTGATCATCCAAAATTATCTTGAAAACACCATCAATGCGTAGATCTCAGAAATATCTCTCCAACAACGTAAAAATCGCCTCAACAAAGTTTGTATGCAAAAGATATGGCTAGTCAAAGTTTGGTCAAATCAAGAAAAAATCCAAAGGAAATGGTGACACGTGACACATGATTGTATAGGCTGTATATGTGACATGGCATGACAATTCGGTTGATTACTAGGTAGATCATACAAGTCTAGGTGGACTAGTTTTTTTTGACACATGGGAAGGACATACCAATGAGAGGTTTCCATGTGACAACCTCCCAATGGCCATAATGTTTAGTGTTTACCAAATATTGTAGGAGTCAATGGGGGTCAAACCCATGACTTCCTATAACCTTAACAAAGCATCCATTTCCAATGTGCTACATAAGTGGTTCTTAACATTATATGTTGCATATTGTATTTAACCTTGGTTAAAGGTTCAAACAATGGTGAAAAGGGCTGAGGGACTAAGTCCTCGACCTTGGTTATATGTATTATAATTTTACCATAATATTCATGTGGAAGGGTTGGTTAAAATTTTTTTATATACACCACATAACAAACCTACCATAAATTTATAAAAAAGCATTGAAAATGAAGTGGATTGTGAGGGATGGAACCCATGACCTCCCTGATATAACCTTATGCCATAACCATTGCATCAAAGTGTGGGGGTTTGTTAGGAACCCACCTAAGTAATATTTAATTCCAACCATCAAGTGCGGACAGAGAGTTAGGGTCGCGACCTATATATTGGGCCTGGATCCCAATGCTTACACACAGACTAAGGACATACATCCCAATGCTGGCACAGAGTCCGAGGTGGGCACAAATCTCGAGGTTGTACATACGCATAGATTTTCATGCAGGAAGAGTAACCTAGTTGGAATTTTCTTTATATGCATTCCATCAGGTATATTGATAGAACATAGCCATCTTCATACTCATTTTTCTCATTTTTCCAAGAGGAGTTCAATGGTGATGTTATTTTTGTGCTAAGAGGTCATTTGTAAAAGTCTTAATCCATATTGTCATTAATGAGAGCCATACTTTATACTCAAATTTCTCATAATTTTGCAAGGATTCTAATGGTGAACTCATTTTCGTGTTTTGAATAGTGTAAATAAAGAAAGTACATTAAATTTTATTTTTGTAAGCACACACGGTAATGTAATTTGGCATTTTGATATGATGAAGAACAAACTTACTATCTAAGAGGACATTAATATGAAGTGAATTATGTCATCCATATATGTAATTTTAGTTCTTTTTCTTTCTGCTGTTTCATCTCAATAATCTACAAATTAATGATCAGTTTATGAGTTTTTGGATAAGGAGGACAACATCATTTTTTTGCAAATTGCCTCAATACAATCAAGAATTAATTTTGAATCAAGTTAGATTCTATATGTATATTTTTAAATAATAAGTGGTGTCTAAGGATTTTCAGATCAATAGATCTCTTTTCCATCAGAACATGCTCCTATCCACACTTCTGGACCCATGTTGGGAACCCTCCAATGAACGACAAATATATGTTGATATCTAGATATGACGATCTATATTGCAGTCAAATACCTAAGGGTTTCCAGTTCATCCATGACCACTCATGTCCATTGAATACTCCCTTGGAGACACATGTCATTACAAGGGACACACTATTATACCTACTGGCTCTCCATGTTACCATGACAATGTGCCCCCCTTCTCACTTAAATGGAACCTATAGTCGAGATCAACTCTCATCCACATATAGATTAATGACTCTCGTTTATTTCTCGAATCCTCATCATCATCGACACTCTTCTAGGGACCATCACCCCAACTTAGATGATATCCTATATCCCAATGACGATGTGAATGTCAATAAATGTAGGGAAATTTCACACTAATCTTAGTAGAAGAGAAGAAGAATTTAATCAAGAAAGAAAATGACACAAGCAATCGCACAGTACACTGAGATTTTACCTTGGAAACCCTTAATCGAGAAAACCAACATTCCTTTGAGTGTTATTCTCTCTTGTTTTCTTATTCATTTAGAAAAAAAGGTTACATGTCTAACCATGGCCCACACCTAAGACACAATCGACATCATACCCTCTTGCACAGGAAAGGAAAACCCTATAGCCAATTTAGATTACATATGCATGACCAAAAACCTATGATTTACACATGCAATAACATATTTTTCATTATCCTTTACGTCCTTACAAAAAGTCTCTTTATAGGATTTACAATAGGAAAAAACCTAAATATTGGCACGCAAAAGTGGTTATAGATCCATGCATATCATTGGCTACAAATCTCACAAATCCTGAGATTTTTTTATAGTCAACTCCAGGTCGGGTTTACCAGTTGACTACCAACTTACCTTCATTCGTTCTCTATTTAGTTGTCTCACGTCTGCACTTTGACCTCTTGTCGGTTGACTTGTCATCGATATCTTTGACTTCGAATTTACCTGGTCGACTCCCTTAACCTTTGACTTGTTGTCAATCTAACTTGACTTCGACCTACTATTGATCCACCTCGACTTTGACTTGTTGTCTATGTTGTCGATCTACCTCGACTTCTACCATAAGTTGATTCACCATACTAGACTTTCACTGCAAAGAATATAACAACCCAACATTATCCCACTTGTTGTCTTCTTTTCTGAAACAAGAGATTCCTGAACTTTCGTTCACAGACCCAGGGAAGCAATGCCCATTGCCTATCTGCACCAAGAGAAATTTACAACACTCACAAACTTGGTCAACGAGTCTATTGTTTTTTCCAATGTGTCTTTCTCCAGTAACACCTTGTTAATTTCCACCATGTGTCTTACGAAATGGTAGTGTACATCAACGAGCTTAGTCTTTGAATGATAAGAATGTTTTTTTGCCAGAAATATTGCCCTTTGACTATCAAAACTTACCTTCCTAGATCTCTGTTGAAACTTGATTCCTTAACACAATCTTTGAATCCATACTGCTTCTTTTCTTCCATGAGTGGCTACCATGTATTGAACTTCTATTTTTGACTAGGCTACGACCACCTTTTGCTTACTCATCCAACTTATTGCTCCACCGAACATATTGAAGACATATATGTTGGTTAACCTCTGTCAATCCATATCTCCAACCCAGTTAGCATTGAAAAAGCCATGCACATATAATTTACCACTTTCACCTCCGGATTTTCCTTGGTAGCATATATCATAGTCTTTTGTGCCACACAAATATATGAATACTCTCTTGATAATTGTCTAGTGCTCCTTTCTAGGTGTCGACATGTACCTACTCAACACTCCCACTACATGGGAAATGTCTAGTTGACTGCATAACATTGCATACATTATACTACCAACTGCACTTGGATATGGAACACGTGAAATGTCCTCTATTTCTTCCCGTGTCTTTGGAAATTGTTTAGTAGTAATCCTTCTCCAACATGCTCTAGGGAAAATCCCCCTATATTGGGTATCGGTATAGCAAGAGAGTTGACTTCCATTAAAATACTATTCTAACCTTAAACTACCCCAAAACAATATAAACTAAATGACGAGAGAGAACAAAGAGATTCAATGGGTGCACCTTTAGTCCTTGTGGTTGGCGCAGACCTCTTTCGCTTCTTGCAGCCTCCTAGATTGTGAGTCTCCCAAAGCTAACCTACTAAAGCTTAAGAAAACAATGCTACAACACATGCAATATCCACTTATCACTTTTAAGGTTTAGATATATAAATAAATGCATAAACTAATAAACTAATAAAATCATGCGAATATAAGATTTTGGGACAAGGACGAACTCTTTTATTTAGTTTCAAGACAAAAATGATTACAACCTTTGTCTGTAATCGCTCCATGAACCAGGTCTGGGCTCCTCTATCGTGGCTCCAAGTTAATCAATCCCATGCTATCTTGTCACAACCAAATTATCACTTAAGGAAGGATAAAGGGTTGTATAAGGAGAAAGGGTTGGAGGGGAATGTGGAGGCCAAAAATCAGAATAGGATGCAAAAATTGGGTTAAGAAGGGGAAGGGATCTTGGAATATTTTTCTTATTCTCTTGCTTGTCTTGTCAAATGACACCCAAAGACCTCTATTTATATGAGAAAAATATGGTTTTTCGGTTTGGGGATGGGATAAAAGGGGTAAAATGGTTAGGAAACCCTTGATATCCCGTAAACTCCGCTGAATTCCTTGCAATTTTATATTTTTTGCAATTTTTGGAGGTAAATGCGGGCTAACTAGCATGAAACACACATGTGTATGTGGGATATTAGTGCAGAAGGACGAGTACAATATCCAAAAAATAGGTTTTTAAGAACCAACCTTAGCAATATTTTGGAAAAGTATGTAAGTGGAAAGGCCAATGTCTTGTATGCATAGGTAAGGCACTTTTGGACTATAGCATATGCCCCCTAATGTGTGAAATTAGAAGATCAACTGATGGTTGAAATACATTAGAATATCTTTACATAGTGACAAGGCACAAAGTGGAGTGAGCCCAAGGTGAGTGTTCATGAACGTGCCATTTGAAAAAATAATAATAATCTCTCTGAGGTGGGCATACCCATGCTTGGGATAAACTAAGCATCGATGCCAATCAAGTACACTACAGATCCATGTCACATACGACTACTAGAAAAAATGTAAATGTCCATATAAAGTGAAACTGTGAACAATACACAATGGATATACATCTCAAGATCATTTGATGATATATAAGTACAATATAATATGCATATTCAAGAAGCATCAATTCCTGTGGCTGGAGATGATGACTTCATGGCTTGAGCAACAACTTCAATATCTTCAAAATCTCAGGTATTAGTACAATAGGAATGTAAGACTCACTACCCTAAGGTCTCTGACATGTCATTGGGAAATACTAGAGGATCTCGATCACCAAGCACATAACTTCAATGATTTTTAATCTGAACTTGAGTGGACTCTCAATATGGATGACTTATGAAATTCAAGAGATAAACTATTGAATGACCGACTTAGGTTGGAAAAAAAATCTGTTGGACAAAAGAACGAAAAAATGATGAGACTCAGGCAGTGTAATATTGACATAATTCTATGATACAGGAGGCACCACAAACTCTCCATATGTTTGGAAGAGTAACCAATTATAGGAGGACACAACCCTATGTAACGAGAACAAATTCCTAAATTCATACTAGATCCCAATGCTTGGAGAAAAAATAGAAGGATGTGCTTTTTCCAAGGGCGACTATCTTGCTACCGAAAAAAGAGAATGTATATCTCATCCCCTATTTTTTGAATATTTTATTTTTTTGCCTCTTTCACATTTTTAACGATCTTGAAAAAGAAAAAAAGAATGCTACGTTACAAATGAGGAATGAGTGTCATAGGAAAGAAAAATAGTTCCAAGCACATGGAACATACTGATGCTCAGTGCAAGGAGACATGTGCAGGATAAGGACACTCGGGAAGTTTCCTCCATGAGTCAAGGTGTCAGATCGCAAGGGAAAAGAGTGCTACAAGGATTTCATTTAAGGAATTCTTTGGAAGGCTTAGTTAAATAGAAACTTGAAGCCGACATTAGGCCAAAGACGCAAGGATGAAACATACAATGTGATTAAGAAATGACACAACAACACTCCTTCCATGTGAAGTTTTATGAGCCCAGAGAAGGTAAGCTTGGTATTTTTTCACATTTAGAGAGTCTGAAAAAAACTAAAAGATGACTCCAGAGTGTTCCTTTTTTGTAATTAGTCCAGTCAATTCGAAAAAGGGTTAAAATTATACCTAAATAACATCTCTTCAATACCATTTTAATGAGTGTGATTGAGACAAGATCACTCGACCATATTTTCAATTTTAAGGAGTTTGAAACGATCTTAAATATGGACTCACAACCTTTTTATAAGTTTAGTCTCCTTGGCCTGAAAAAGTATAAAATATAACTTAGGAGAACTCTCCCACCGAGACAGGTCTCCCGAGGCATACCTTTTCCTGGATAATATATTGGTCGGAAAAAGGGTTAAACTTATGCCAAATAGATATTCCTTCTGGACCAATTAACGAGTGTGAAAGGAACAAGGTCACTCGGTAATATTTTCATATTTAGGGAGTCTAAAAAGAGCTTAACTATGGACTCTAAGGGGGTTCCTTTTTCATAAGTAATCTCCAAGGCCCGAAAAAGAGATAAACTAAAACCAAGGAGAATGTCCCTTTTTAGAAAATTTAGTCCCTCATGCCCAAAAAAGGGTTAAACTTACATCTAATAATACTCCCCTAGTGAACCAAATCTCCTAGGGCATACCTTTATTTGTAAATTAACTATTCGTACCGAAAAAGGGGTAAACTACCGCAGGAAAGATGTGCCTTCAAATTTGAGTTTGGCGAGCATGAAGGGCAACAATATCGCTCGACAATATTTTCATTTTTAGAGAGTATGAAAAGGGATTAAATAAGACTCTAAGGGGGATTATTTTCTTAATTAATCCAGACGAGACTGAAAAGAATAAATAAGCTCTCGTTAGATGTTGCTTTCAAATTTTAAACGAGCTTGAAAGACAACAAACTATGCTCATGGGGAGTCCCTTGTGTAAGAGCCTGAAAAGAAAAAGAATAATGAGGCTTCAAAACGTAATCATGGCGGGACTAAAAGGACTCCCAAGCATATCAAGAAAACTCGCGACATGGATACCAAAATGAAACAAAAGATCTATCTAAGGCATTCATGTAGAGGACGACTCTACCACCTAATTATGACACTTCTAAAGTAGCATAGAAGGTTCTTTGCCACACTTATGTGGGATCAATCCTATAGAAAAGTGGAAATGTCAACAATATGCAAAATGCAAGGTGGTGAAAACCTAACTTATATGCAAATGTCAAAAAATGAATTTTACCATGGGATGATATAATTGTAATCCATCTCAATAAAACACCAAACCAAAAGAAAAAGTTCATTAGAACAACCAAAATATCTCTCAAAAGGGAACTCAAATAGATAACAAGCCAAGCAAGGGGGAAAAGGGGACCAAATTAAGGGAAAAGTGGCCAAAAAATTCTATAAATAGAGGTGAACAAGTCATTTTAGCCATTGCAATTTGGAAAATAACCAAAATAGTAAAAAATCCTCTTCCTAAAAATGTGAATTCAAGGAGCTACAATGGACGAAATATCCTCACTCTTGAGCCAAGTAACTACAAAAAACATCTCCTCTCATTTTCATCCATCTGTTTTTACTTAAATTATTGTTTGGAAGGTGCGCACCCTTGTAAAAGGGTCGAGCTTACATGTGCTTGGGTTTTCCATGCCCAACATCAATATGTACATGTGAAAATTAACACTTAGCCCATGTACATACATGACTATCTTAAAGACAACCGACATACACCTCTTTTAATGTTAAAAAAAGGGTGAAACAAGGGCTAAACCTCTCCAAATTTTGTGCAACAGGATGTAGGTCCATTGGCGAGAAATGGAACGTGAGGAGCTATATGTCTTGGTGGAGGAGGATCCTAGGGCAATTTCCATGTTGAAACAATGTGGTATGTAGAATTTCTTCCAGTGTCCATTCATGAGGGCACAACCTAGATTGTTGAACCACTTGATAGAGTACTGACATCCGAATTCATAGGCATTCATGCTAGAGGGCCAGTCATTGACTCTGATGACAGAGGACATATACTTTTTGATTGGCCTCTCTAGGAGGGGGGAACTGGTCAACTTAAGGACCTTTCCTCCAGGGCCATACAACATAGAGGACTACATTGAGATGTACTGTAAGGAAGGCACTAAGAAAGTAGGATCTCAAGTGATGATACACAAGATCACTAGCCTTAGTCTCTGGATCGTATTGTTCATGATTGGGTAGATCATGAGATCCAAAACACTACATCAGGCCTCCCATGCACATATGCATTGCGCATTTCAGTGCTTGGATGCCACTATTTTTTACTGGAGCACTACCATGCTTACATGCATGAAGAAACAATTCACTGAATGTTGTAGAAGAAGGAACAAGAACTTTTGGTTCGGGATTGTATTATGTGATTTCTTCTTCTTTGAGAGTTCCTAGCCTTATCTTGAGGGAGATGGTGTGAGGCCACATTGCCTCCTTTCCAACATTGTGCAGGTGGGAAACATTGTTTCCTAGACAGGGTGCAGGAAGAGTCCAAGAGGATTTTGAAAACAAATGTTTTGATTGGTGGGCCCATCATATTCCTGTCATCGATGAATATCCATATACATGGATCAGTTTCCCAAGGGATCCTGATATTCCCATGTCCACTAGTGAGGAGCGTAGAGATATAGGTAAACAAGTTTTTAAAGTTATTTAATTTTTAAGTTTTTTAAATATCACCCTTTTTATGTAATGTCAAAGTAGTAACTCAAAGATATGTTATATACATATGTGGGACTAGTGTGATCGAATGAATTCACCAGGACTAGGCATCATCCTCGACCAATGGACAAACCAACATGAGAAGAAGGGCCAATGGCTATAGGAGGACCGCCAACCAGAGAGGCTGAGAGAGTATTGTGATGAGTAGAGAGGAAGCTGACGGCTCTCACTCATGCAGTGTCGATGGAAGAGATAGAGGATCTTCCCTCAGCTATGCAGCCACATGTAGTAGGGTTTCCTAGGACTTGGGTCAATTTGTTCCATCATCTTGAGAATGTCATAGTTTGTTACAGTAGGACCAATAATCCAAGACCATAGTTAGTTTTGGACCACACATATGCCAAGGGAAATTTTTGTATTCAGTAGTGACAACTTGATCCAAACGATGTATAATGGATCTATTTGAGGCTTTATGGCTCACTTTGTACTCATGACACTATTTTTTGGGATATATTATATATACATATTTTTTCTTTATGGATAAACATTTTATAAAAATGTATTTACATGTGTATGTGCGTGTTTTAATTTTATGTATGAGAAACAACCCAATCTAATACTTCATTAGCCAATGTATCAGTTAGTTGATTAGATCTCCTAGGAACATGCATATAAGTAATATAATCAAAATAATGTTCTAATAAATGTACCCTAATGCATCGTCGATGAAGGGTGGGATCATAGACATAGTATATCCCATTTAACCGAGACCCGACCAGTTGACCATCCAGATAAACCCATAGGAGATAAATACCATATGACAATGTGTCACGTAGTAACTTTATTACAACATTATACTCAACAACATTATTGGTTTCTTTTCCTAGAAAAATACCTCCAGAAGACATCAACTAACCAAAAGGTGTAAAAATCACCCAAGCTATGGAAGCAAGCCTCTGAGTATGTCGACTAACACCATCTGTGAACCCAACATAGACTTCAGATTCACTTGACATATACCACAGTGAAAAGAAAACACATTAACTACATGTCCATAAAACAAAAAGACAAGACTATATAAAAACTATACATATATACAAGAATTCATGCTCAGGAAACCGACCTAAGTGTAATGCTTCTTAAGGTATATCCCATTTCTAGGCTCCGATAAAGTGTTACCCTCAAAATAAACTAGACTATAAGCACACTTTTCTAAGAATTCTTTCACATTGAAAGGTCTGAACCACATGGGTTTGAACTTCCCTACCCCCAAGGGATATTTGTCTTGGTTGTAGACTAGGATAGGATCGCCTTCGGAGAAAATCGAAGGGCAGAAAGACCAATCATATTGACACTTGATATGTTGTTTGTGAGACTCGTTGGCCAACGATGCATCTCCACACTGTTCATCGAGTTGCTTGAGATATATAAAAAAAATTCTTCAAGCAATGTAGTGTTAGGCAGTAGTTGCACTCCCAACTTAAGAGAATGGATTTGGCATTCAATGGGTAAGATTTCCTCCAACCCATAGACAACTTGGAAAGGAGAAAAATTGGTAGTAGTCTTAACTAGAGTTCAATAAGCCCAAAGTTTCGAATACACCATCAAATTCCAATTTGAATTGGACGAATTAATCATTCACTGAAGAATAGTATTGAGATACTTATGAACAAACTCTAACTAACCATTCTCTTGTGGGTAGTAAGGTGAAAAATGCTCCTATTTAAACCATAATTTTGATGTTAATTCGGACATCATTTTGTTCTAGAAGTGAATGTTGTGATCCATGACAATCTTCTTCAGAATATCAAACCTAGCTACAATCTGGTAGAAAACAAAAAAAGAAGTTGTTTCCCCGTCATTTCTGAATTTGACATAGCTTCAACTCACTTATTAAAGTAGTCTACTACTACGATGATATAACAATTCCCCCTAGATGAAACTAGGTGACATGTATTGAAATCAATCCCCCACTTGGTGAAGGGACCGACGACAATAATTGGGAACATGGGAGATGGGTGTGTGCACATCTTTCGAGAGAAGATATAGCACAGGTGACACTTCTTGAACACCTCTACACAATATTTGATTAATGAGGGGAAAACGTATCCAACGCGAAGGATATTTTGGGTTGTTTCCAACCTAGACAGATGACCCCCACATGATCCTATGTGACAGTCGTTTAAAAAAATCTCTTCTTCTTCATTAGTGAGACATCGTCAAAGAATGCAATCCACTCCTCGATGACATAAAGTGTCATCGAGGATAAGATAGTTATGCTCTTGGTGGTGTATTCGTTGATGCTCATCGCGAGAAGTAGAAGAAGGGCACTTCAAAGTTTGAATATACAAGAGTATTTATCCATATCAAGGGTCTGAATATGTAATAAGAAAAAATATCTTTGTTGATCGGTGACTCTTCGAGAGAAATATCACCACTCCAGAAGTTTTGAGATTATTTCAGTGAATACCAGGGACTTTTTCGATTTTTCTGAAACAAAATCCAAGTTAAACTCTTGTAGGATGAATATCCATTGACTTATTTTCCCATCGATGACCCGTTGTGTTAACACATATTGAAAAGGGTTGATGATGGCTACGATGGTGGTATTACGAAGTAAAATATAATAACATAACTGTTGGACAATGTGAACAACTGCTAAAGTGAGTTTCTCAACATGTGTGTAGTTGAGTTATGGTCCAACCAGGCCTCGGATAAGATAGTAGATAACATGATATTCTAGCTCATCATCCTCTTGGACAAAGACCATGTCAATAGTAGGCTTTGCAGAAGCCAAGTACAATAGGAAACCCTTTCCATAATCTGAAGGACTGTGTAGAGGGGAAGATGTCAAAGCATGTTTCAATGCTTCAAAAGAGCATTGAGCCACTTCATACCAAAAGAATGGGACCCTTTTTTTCAAGAGATGCATGAACCCTTTAGTAATCTCGACATAGTTAGCAACAAAACGCCAAAGAAAATTGGATTTCCCCTATAGGCTTTGAAGCTGGGGGATTATGCGCGAGGGAGGAAATTGAACTATTGCCTCAAAATTCAGAGGATCGACCATGATCCCTCTAGTTGACACGATAAAACCTAACAAGCATCTCGATGTCACACAAAAAATACACTTATTGGGATTTAGGCGAATCTGATAGTAGTGACACCTCTCAAAGATTAGTCGTAAATGGGCAGGATGATCAAATCTCTTACGAGAACATGATCCCATATCATCGAAATGTGCCTCAACTATGTGTTTGAGGTTGTGGAAATAAAATGACATAGCCCATTGAAAAGTGGCTCTAACATTCTTAAGGAAAAAAGGCATTTTTCTATATGCGAATGTACCCCAAGGACAAATAAAGGTTGTTTTATGTTGGTCCTCGGGCTTGATCTGAATTTGATTGTACCCAAAAAATGATCCAAATTTTATGAGAAAAACCAGATGAATACATATTATTAAAATATTTTTAACACAGAATAATAGAGATACAGTAAAAATGGTTTCTATTCAATAAGGAAATAAGTTGAAACTGTAAAATGCAGCAAAAAACAAGCTTGTTGAAATGGTGGTGGCTTATCTCTAAGAAGAGATGTGACGGTTGTGCTCATTCACCAAAATATGATTAAAATGAGTATTTGGAGGCCTTTTTACAATAAACATGAATTCCAAAAACCTATACATCCAAAAACCTAACCCTAGGAGATGAAGCACCAAAAGTCATGTGGGCCCTATTGGTGTAAGCTAGTACATAAAATTCTCAGGGGCGTAACCTTTGCATACGATCTTTTTTTTAGGTGCACGATAGCCCGTTAGAAAGGTATATCCAAGGAATACACATGTTTTCATCAGAATATGACTCCATCTATATTCTAATGGTGGTGTTCCTAAAACCGTTGTTTAGGGCCTCAAAACGGCCTCGAAAGTTAGGGACCCGAAAACTAGGAAAAGACTGCCAAAATGAACCAGTTGGAATAGGTGGTAGACCACCGACATCCATATGTATAAAAACACACATCCATGAAATAAAATACCTAACAACCTGCACATTCATCGACAATCTGGTCGATAAATGGGGTTGAAAAATTGTCTTTCGGGCAAGCTTTGTTCATGTCATGAAAGTCCATACATACGTGAATCATACCTTGGTTCTTGTTGAAAGGAATAGGGTTATATACCCATTCCATCATTTTCATAAGAGGATTAGGCTAACTAGGGAGCAATCTTTCCTCCGTAATTTCATTTTTCAGGCAAAAAAACTCATCTAAATTCGGGCAAATTTTCAGGGGTAGTCTGAGTCTCCCATGGATCAAAGTTCCATGCATTTCAAAACAATATCCCCATGGGTTTTTCCCCATTTTAAACCAACCCAGATGCTCAGAAAATCGATCAGATTTCTGGAATGGCTAGAAATTTAAAAGCAAACAGTCGGAGAACCTGCTGAAAAAGTAACTCAGGAGGGAAGATTGCTCCCTAGTTAGCCCACTCCTTTCACAGCATAGATAAAACCAACTTTGATTAGTTTCTCTACTTCAAACTTTATCGGTGTTTCATTGTGAGGATTGATCAAGCTTCTTTCGAACATGATTAACATCAAGGTAAGTTGTGATCTTGTGTTCTATGATATGTGGATCAATTCTTAGAATCTCCTCATAAGACTAGGAAAAAACATTGTGAAATTATTTAAACAATTCAGTGTAGATATAAATATCTTTGGGAGAACAATCCACTCCAACGAAGAAATTTTCCATGACGCTAGGGGTTCTAGAGATGTTGATGGGAATCGTTTCAACTATACTTGCCATGATTCCCTCGACATAGATTTCGTCCATGGCCAGAGGGTTAACATGACAAGGGTAATCTCTATTCATGGTCATAATGAACTCTCCTTATTATATTCTCTTCATATCGAGTGATAAATAAGATCTGTGGTGAAGATCATCCCAAGGTTTGACTGGCCCAGTCATTGCCTCTAAAATCACCTCATCAGAGGGAAAGACTAAGTACAGAGGATTGTAGGTGGCGAGAAAGTCTTGAGTCCAAACATTTTCTAGAATGGGATCTATCTCTTATGGGGGAGTCAGATCAGGGTTGGCTAAGGATTTTTGGACAATACTATACGCAATCTCAACAATGGATAAGGGCATAACCATTTCAAGGTTTCCTACCCCTTCCATTGAATCTGATGGGGAAGGTAAAATCCACAGGTCGTTAAAGTAAATCGTTCTAAAAGATGCCACTTCAAAATTTGTAGCCTTCAACTAGTTGGGGACAACTGAAATAAAACTAAAATCATTTCTAGGTGGTGGATAATCAAAAGTCCCCATCAAATATGGGAACAATCCGACACATACGTTAATGGTACCTGGCTATGGGTTATCAATTATTGAGACCGTGGATGTCCCCAATGAAGGGTCAATATGAGAAAATGATAACTAATCAATGATTATAATATGGCCTTCATGAGGAAAAATTAAGACCTAAAAAATAGTGGCTACAACCATTGTTATAGCGTACGTCCAAATTCTCCCTAACAAAATATTATAGTCGAGAGGCGCATTACTACTTCTACTTCGATGCACATAGTTTTACCCTCCAGCTGCATGGGGAAGGAGGGAATTATTCCATGTGGTTTGAAATATCGACTGTCAAACGTAGTTAGTAATATGGGAAACTTAGACAACTTAGGTTCGCCGATGGCCTTCCAACATGCCAACGACATCACGCAAGTTGAGGCACCCTCATCCACCACCGTACAAAAAATGTTATGTGTCAATGATTCCAAGGCATACACCACTACTATATGAAAATAAACATGGTGAGGAAGATGAGGTTTATGGTTAGTAGGGTAAAAAACAATCATTTCTAAGTTAGTGGTCTCGACTGCTCCCAAGGCAGACAACAATGCTTTTCTCTATGAGTGGCAACTCTGGAGGACCTCCAGAGTGTAAATTGCACAAGGTGTTTGTGTCAGATCCTCCACTATGGAGTAATTCTAAGAAACCCTTGCGTTTGGGTTGTGATAATACTTTTTGAATTCACCCTTAGGGATGTGATTCACCGTTTCTCCCATCGTATTCTCTATTTGAAGAGGATCCAATGGGTTAGAGGACTATTTTCTCTTCTCAATAGATTCTAACATTCTATAGTTATGAGCCCTGGTCTGTAAATTAGCTTTTTCTTTCATCATATAAATTTTTTCGGCCCCGTTGTTAGTATTGGGTGTGGGGGATCCCTGACTTCCCTTAGGCCTGCTCGTGGATGAGGAAGCCTGAGCCATATTTTTACCTTGTGGAAAAGGGTTAGTTAACAGGATAGGTTGTTGTTGTGCCAATAGATTTTGGGCTTCCTCAAGCCGAGGGCATTGGTGAGTCAAGTGGTCATCCATGAAAATATTACAAAGAAACTTCACCTTTCTCTTTTTGTTTTTCCCTCGCCATCATTATTTACATACTTATTATCCCCCTTACCCTTCTTGTTTTTATATTTCCTCTTTTTCTCGATTTGTTGGTTACCCTTGTGATTTTTCGATTGCACACTTTGTACATCCGACGTTTGGGTTACGAGGGAATCTGAACTAGGCTTTTGGCTAGCCATAGTCTGTTGAATCGGTAAATGTTGTAAATGATTAGAAAACTCATTTGTGGACTTGCTCTGTGCTGAGCCTACTATGTCGTCGATGTGAGGCCCAAAATTTTGTTTTGTCTTGTCGAATGTCGACTGTGGTGTGTCGGGTAGGATCTCGTATAGCATACCAAACTGAGAGTAAATCAACTCTAGTTGTTGGGATCTCATGATAGAATATTCTTCGAAAAAAAACCTAGACGTTGCGATGTCTTTGGATACACAAGGTACCAAGGACTTTAGGAACCACTCGAGAAAAAATGTGGGAGGGACCTAAACATTGATCAAACTCTTTCTTCATCGCCATTCTTGGATGTGATTCAAGATATGGTCATCTTTCATTTTCTCGAATTTGGCCAACAACTCGGTGCCAACATCATATCTTACCGGTAACTAGAAATGGTTTAAGAAGACCATATCTAGGTCGTTAAAGTAATTTTACTTCAAGCTATCGAGATCAATATAACATTTCGTTGCACCCATTATAAGAGTGCATTGAAACAAACACAACTGAAAAGAATCATCCTTTAACGAGTTGGATGGGCACCACAAATGAAATGTCGTCACATGATCACCTGGATATTCTTCAAGATTTCCTTCGAACTTATGGATGTTTGATGGAAACTTAGTTGGCATGGGGGGCCAACGTGGATCATGACAGATCAGGTCATTCAAAAGTCTCAACAAGTCTGGGAAGTGCAGAGTTTCCAGAAAAGGTAGTCTAGGTTGTGGTGGATTCACATGAAAAGAGGGGTTTGTATTTTAACTGGCATTAGGTTTCCAGGAAAATTTTGACTACTGGCCAGGGTTTTGGTAGAGACCATGGTGGCCTTGTCTAGTAAAGGGACCTACATTTGATTTTTCATCACCGACTGGTTCTCGTAGTTGTATGACATGCCTTTTGCAGGTATTTCTCCTTGTACAACATTCCAGGGACCTTGGTTAGGGATGTCCCTAGTCGACCCTCCTAGCATAGGTATTGAACCTTGCCCGGGGTTCCACAGAGTGTGGGATGGGTTTCCCCCGATCCACATACCTTACGAAGGAAACAAGCCTTTCCAATCATTTTCAAGACCTTGTGAAGAGTAAACTCATGTCATTTCTCCCTACGAAGGAAGGAAACCTTGCATAGGGTTTTGTTGACCAAAAACAGGGTTTCCCCTAGTCGAGAAAGTAGATGATGATAAAGAGTTATTTACAAACACACTGAACAAATAAAAAGGCATATATCCCACTAGAGTCATGTAGGATTAAGGTCCATGGATTCCCCCACTGAGAAAAATAGAGTTGGTATTAAGCTCGATCGATTGTTGGAAAGTGCATCTGAGTGAAGGGAACAAAGGAGGGATGTGGCCCCCACCGTAAGGGATAACATTGAATGACGCAGTGGTTCCTGTGATGGGTCCTTTCTAGGGAGAATTAGAGCTCCCCACCACTAGACCAACGGTCTATAGAGTAGAGTAGGTTAGAACTAAAATGGAGTCAAAAATCGACATCCCATATGAAAAGGGAGCTCCAAAGGCACTTTGTATAGAGGGAAAAGTGGTCAAAGTTGTCGAAGGGATTGTGCCACTACCCAAATTAGTGTGTGTTTCGATGGCTATAGTCCTCACAGGAGGAGGTGGGGAAGGAGTTACAATTCCTTCTCTTGCGACATCCAAGATGGGAGCATGAGGACTCTTTGGCGAAGTAACACTAGTTTATTCCATTATCGCTCATCGAAAAAAATGTTATTAAGGTGAAGTCACCTCGAGAGGGACTATATGAATTAGAAGCGACGTCGATAAGTCAGTGATCAGAGGGTTTGCTGGCCTAAAGCCTTCATTCTCGAGGTCAAAAACAATGGAATCATGTGGTGAAGGAAAGTCTTCTCTAGGAGTTGGCTCGAGCATAGTTTCATGTGTCCCGATAGCTTCACTTGATCCTTCTTTATCTATCCTTCACCTCAATGATGGTGGAGGTGCCTCCAAAGTAACTAGTGGCAAGCCCTGAAGCCTATGGGAATGATGGATCTTTTGATATTCCACCTTGTGAAATGATCAAATAACACTCTAAGGTTTAGCTACTGTGAAACACAGAGCACACACTAAAAAGTTCCTAATGTAAAATCAAGCAAATAACTGACTGGTAGGAAGAACAATTACTCCAATCAACACTAGAGAAACTTACCAGTGCAAGTGTAACTCTAACATGAAAACACCCTCCGGGTATACTTTGTAAAGCGTGATTCGACATCTGCCCTAGGTACCATGGTATACCTCGCAGTCACCCATGTAACCCCCTAAAAACAGGAAACTAGGTTTCCAGCTCGCAATAAATCACCATGTGGGTACAGTCGACATTCAGGATTATCGTAATGAGAAGCATAACAAAATATGAATAATTTAAAGCTTACCAAAGAAAAATGGTCTAGAAGAAAACTAAGGATGTTTAACAGATTCGAGGTCCACGAGGCTCCACATTCAAATGTGATCAATGTGATTCCCAAGAATGACCCTCAATATACGATCCCCACTATGCTTGGTCTAAATTTGAAGGCATTATCTCCTCTACCTTTCCTCACGTGGCCTCATGTTTATCCCCTGTGTTAGAGGGGCGTCATGATTGACTCTTACGATACTGGAATCTGACACTCCCTATCATAGACTCTTATGTTTTTTTAGGCGACCTTGAATAGTTTCCTCTCCACACCTATTTCAAGGCCTTAGAGCGTAGACTACTTGGTGAACCCTACAAACAAAAAGTATAATTGATTTTAAGTGTTAAGCGTTGATTTCAATTGTATTGACTTACTCAAAAGGGTACAAATGTGCAACTTATGGTGTTTGGAAGAGACGAAAGAGAAGAAAGAATTTAGAGAATTCATGAAAAAACAAACTAGATTATTCAAATTGAAAGAAATGGAATTTAAATATTTGCAAATGAAAAATTTTCATAATAGGATTTCAAGATCCTATAATGCAAAAATTTTCTTAGAATGTGTTTTTCATTTTACTATGTAAATGCAAACTACTAAAATTTCAGGGAAAAATAAAACAGGAAATTTGAAAAATAAATCTTTTCTTTTGTAAAAAACAAAACAAACTATACTACAACTAGCGAACTAAATGCAACAATTTTTTATTTTTTGAAATGCTTAGAAAATAAAAACACAAGTAAAAGATATTTTTCATTTTTCAAAGAATAAACCGGATAAAGAGAAAATAAACCCAAGACTCATACAGACCCTAAATCACTTCCTGAATGTAGGGATTCACTAGAATCCATAGGAGGGTCTAACACTTATAGGTCGACTCTAAACCTCTAAATAAAACAAAAGAAAATGAAGAAACAACATGGGTTATTTACAAAGAGAAAGTTAAACTAAATATTTAACCCAACCAAAAACCATTAACAAAGACCCTGAAGAGTTCAAGAATGCCTGAGAAGCACAAAGCTTCTTGTCAGGAAAGAAAAAGTCTTTTTTTTAACCTTCAAAAACATAGAGATGCGGGTTGTGCACAAGAAGCCTGCATATGTACAAAGGATGTATATTATGCAGAGTGTGCATGTATGAGATCTATACTAAGGATAGGGAGCGTACACCTCTGTAAATTTCCAAAAATACAAAAGGATTGGATAACTAACTAGGAAGGGAAGGCTGGTAGCCAACGGGAAGGTGACCAGAGACCCTAAACTGACTTAGTAAACTTGAAAAACTCGAAAGGAAACTGAAAAACTGAATCAAACAAAAATATCCCACTAATACCCTAGAGAGACTCCCCAGTGGAGTCTCCAATTTTTCTATGGGAAAATCCCCCTATACTGGGTCTAAGTATAGGCAGAGCACTGACTTCCCTTAAAATATTTTTCTACCATTAAACTAGCCCAAAACTATCTAAACAGAATGATGGGAGAGAAGAAAGAGAGTCAATGGGTGCACCTTTAGTCCTTGTGGTTGGTGCATACCTCTTTCGCTTCTTGCATCCTCCTAGATTGTGGGTCTCCTTCCAAATATAATTTGTAGAAGCTTAGGAAAACAATGCTACAACACATGAAATATCTACTTATCACTTTTAAGGTTTAGATATAGACATAAATTCATAAACCATATAAGAATTTGGGACAAGGACGATCTCTTTTATTTAGTTTCAAGACAAAAATGATTACAACCTTTATTGGAAATCAATCTAGGAACCAGGTTCGGGCTCCTCTATCGTGGCTCCAAGTGCATCAAACCCATGCTAGATTCTCACAACCAACGTATCACTTAAGGAAGGAGAAATGGTTGTATAAGGAGAATGGGATGGAGGGGAATTCTCAGGCCAAAACTCAGAATAGGATGCAAAACTTGGGTTAAGAAGGGGAAAGGATTTTGATAGAGTTTCCTTATTGTCTTTCTTGTCTTGTAAAATTACACTCGAAGACCTATATTTATATTAGAAAAATATGGCTATTCGGTTTGGGGACGAGATACAAGGGGTAAAATGGTTAGGAAACCCTATATAACCCATAAACTCCATCGAATTCCTTGCAATTTTATATTTTTTGAAATTTTTGGAGGTAAATGCGGGCTAACTAGCATGTATCTCACGTATTTACACGGGATAGATAGCATGCAACACACATTTGTACGTGGAATATTAGATTAGTAGGATGCATACACTATCCAATTTTTTTTTTTTTAAGAAGCAACCTTAGCAGTATTTTGGAAAAGTATGTAAGTGGAAAGGCCAATGTCTTGTATGAATAAGTAAAGAATTTTTGGACTATAACACCATAAGAATTGTGATCTAGGTGGATATCGGTGGCCACCCACCTATTCCACGGGCTCGAAAAACAGTTTTCCATCTTGGCAGTTTTTCTACAGTTTTTCAGGTTCCAAACTTCAGGGGCCATTTTGAGGCCCTAAGTGACGTTTTTTGGGGATTTGGGGCCCAAGTGATTCTTAAAATCATTGACCTAGGCAAGATGAAAATCATTTTTCTCGATTATACCTTTCCAAATGTGTATCGAGCACCAAAAATGAAGATTGTATGCAAAAGTTATGCCCGAGGGAAGTTGACGTATCAACTACTCCCATCAGGGCCCACAAACCTTTTGGATTTTCATCTTCCATGGTTAGGGTTTTGGATTTTAATTATGTTAAAATGGCGTTTGGAGCCTCATTGTAACAATCATCTTCTTGTGAATGTTATTAGCCATCACATCTCTTCTCAGAGATAATATTCCTCCATTCTAGCGAGTCTTTCACTCTGTATTTTTACAGTCTCTCTACATTTCTTTCATTAATAGAAATTGTGTATTACTGTATATCTGTGTTTATGGTTGCCTATTTGATACATTGTTGTTTTAATATTGAATATCCAAGATATCTCTATACATTTCTTTATTATATCTCCACTCTCATTTCGTGCCGAAAATAATCTGGATCAATGGTATGAGAGAAGGATTCTCTTCATCATTTTTTTCAATGAATGTCCCCAACGAGGTCCGAGTATAGAAAGTTGGGTCTCGATCTTGTCTTTATTGAATATAATTTCTCTCACACACTGAAGAAACCGTCCATATCGGAAGAAAAGAAAAACGATGGAGTAGACAATTCTATCAATTTGTTTCTTGAGAAATCTCTCATGCGACAAAGGTACATAATGATGGAGAATTTTTCCCACATCCTTCATCGCCTGTTGATAGTAAGAGGCACATATTCATCAAAAAACCACTTTGGAAGCACCTCTACTTTCACGATACATGTTAATTTTGATATTCCCATATTTGAAGGTCAGATATATGTGGATGCCCTAGACAAATGGTTAAATATGTTAGAAAGTTATTTCTTTGTTCACCATTTTTCTGACATGGAAAAGATCACCTTCGCACTCATTAAATCTCTTCCCCATGTCAAACATTGGTGGGAAACTTACTGGGAGAAAAGTTCCATAGAAGAGTCTGGAATATATGGGGTTGATCCCACTTTGTTTCCCATATATGCAATGTTCACAAAAGTCAAATTTTAAAACACATTCAAGAACACCTTTGACCATACCTTTTCTTTTCATATATCAAAGTCCTTTTTCTCCAATGTATCCCATCCTCTCATGCCATAGCATGCTTAGGTTGATTTCATCTTGTCTTGTTGAGCCAATTTGAATCGAATTGGCTCGAGTCAATTCGAGTTGTGTCAACATTGAGTCGGGTCGAGTCATAGTCAAGTCAATTTCAGGAGAAAGGATGTTGTTTCATCTAATTGAGTTGACATTCCCTAACAAATTGTACAGGGTACCAATCCAAACTCCTCTCATTAATACCATTGCACCTCTAACCATCTTGCATGAAAAATTCTGAAAGAAAGTATGCACACCTAAATCACTCATCTTACTGAAAAATATCAGGTTTCTTTCCAAATCCGGACTGTGTAACACACCTGGAAGGGTTCCTTTCCTCCCATCCTAGAGTGTCAGTCAGACTCTTCCCCGTCTGACAATTCTAGTTATCAATTTGTCCCCCAATAACACACCACCCCTATCGTATTCCTCATATTCACATAACCATTCTTTATGTGATGTCATATGATAGGATGCTTCTGAGTCAATCAACCAAACATTTTGATCCGACTGTGTATTGGTCGCCTCCAGGTACACATCACATCCCTTGTCCTAGGTCATCTTTCTCTTAGTCGACTTCTTTTCGTCAGATCGAGCTCTAACTTTTTTTTCCTTGACTTACATTCCTTTTTATAATTCCCATCTTTACTCCATTTCCAACATATTTGCGTTGACTGAACCAGGGATTTAGATCTATCCATCGACTTAAAATTTCTACCAAAGAGTATTCCTTTATCTCTGTCTACCGGTTGACTTCTCACTACCAGATCATCTTTGGTATATCCTTCCATGTTATTTCTTTTCATTTCTTTCAACAAAAAATAAGAAAGGACGTCCTCTAGCACTAGTGTGGTTTTATTACTCCCAATAATCATGACTAAGATATCCCAAGAGTCTAGAAAAGAACATAATAGGCTAAAACACTTCTTCTCATCAATGATATTTATATCCATAGATGATAACTATATTAACAAAATATTATATGAATTTAAATGCTCAGTCATTGAACTGCCATCACTCATCCTCATAAGATACAATTTATTTCTGAGAAACAACTTATTCACCAAATATTCAGACTGGTATAATCTTCCCATCTTGTCCCATGGTTTCTTGACCTAATATTCACCCAAGACATTCAATAACATTGAATATGCAAGACAAAGTTGAATCATACTTCTTTCTCTTATTTTGAGTTTCTCCCATTCTCCTGTCAACATGCTTGTTGGTTGGGTACATGGACAAACCACTGTCCATTTTTCTCGATATACAATAAGATCTTCCATTTTAAGATTCCAAAGCTCAAAATTGTTGCCATTGAATCTTTCTATCTCTATTCTGGAACTGCTTTCCATTATTTACCATGATCTTTAAAAATTTTTATGACTTATGACTCTTACTGTATGTAGGGTTTAGTTCTCATATTCAAGAATTACATATCAAGATCTAATATACTCTCCAAATAATTACACCGCTCTGATAAATCACTTGTTAGGGTAGACCTAAGCTCTGATACCACATGTTAGTAAATGTAGGGAACTTCCACACTAATCGTAGTAGAAGAAAAGAAGAATTTAATCAAGAAAGAAAATGACACAAGAAATCACATAGTACATCGACATTTTATCATGGAAACCCTAAACTAGGAAAACCAACATTTCTTTAAGTGTTTTTCTCTCTTGTTGTCTTATTTATTCAAAATAAAAGGTTACATGTCTAACCTTGGTCCACACCTAAGACATAATCGACATCATACCCTCTTGCACATGCAAGAACAACCCTGTAGTCAATTCGACTTACATATGCATGACCAACAACCTACTATTTACACATGCAATAACATATTTTGCATTATCCTTTACGGCCTTACAACACACCTCTTTATAGGCTTTAAAATAAGAAAAAACCTAAAGATTGGAACCCAAAAATGGTTACAGATCCATGCATATCATTGGCTACAAATCCCACAAATCCTAGGGTTCTGTTACAATCGACTCCAAGTTGGGTTTGCAAGTTGGACTTCATTCGGTCTCTAGTCAGTCATCTCACACCTACACTTTGACCTCTTTTTGGTTGACTTGTCATCGATATCTTTGACTTTGACTTTACTCAGTCGACTCCCTTGACCTTTGAATTGATTTCGATCTACTTCGACTTCAACCTACTGTCGATTCACCTCGACTTCGAATTGTTGTCGATGTTGACAAGATACATTGACTTTGACCACCATTCAATTCACCTTGAATAGACTTTCACTGCAAAGAATATAACAACCCAACAATGACTAGCACCAATGACCTAGATATTTTGGGGTCACTCTCAATAGTTCAATGGTCCCTATCACATATTATGGTTTTTTTCATCGTCAAACCTTACGTAGGTACTGGAACTTGATAATTTGCAAGGAAAATGCCTTCCCAACGAAGGGTTGTGATTCACTCACCCTACCACATCAACGACTATGAACTCTCCTGATATAACACTGAGTTTTTCCATTGGATAACACTATGACTTGGGGCATAGCCAATTTTCATGGTTCTGCATGACGTTATCAGATCTCCAGGAGTTCGAAGCCCACTCTAATACTATTGAAGTCATACTAACTTCATCAAAGAGAAGTTATTTCATATATTTCAATATTTCCATATATGGATCATGGTTTTTTCAAGACTCATGGTCCTCCATTCCTCACAGGGATCTCTTCAGACTTCAGGAAACTTGCATCACAGGTTAAACAATGTTTTTTTCCATGTCCTGCAAACTTTCCTCTGAATATGCAAGGTTCATAGGAACAAAAACTGTCCTCACTTATTTAATTCATAGTTTAACATGGTAAACTATGGAAAGAAAATCGTATCCAAATTATTCATAGGTTTCACTTATTGATTACAAGAATTCATAATTATCATTTAAATCATACAATTACATGTATGTATTATTCATGCATAATTAAACAAACCAGATTAAATACTTATCTAATCAAGGAAATTTCCAATACCAATTGATTGAGAAAGGACGCTTTTCCTCCCAACCTTAGGCCATAATATAGAGTCTATTCCTACTACAGAGTATATTCCGATAGTACGCCACCCTTGTGTCAATACATGATACCACAAGGGGAATGATTTAGGTGGTTTCCAAGCTCAATACAATTCAAGAAGGCTACTCTCCTTCCTCCTCTGACAACAACATAATTTTCCCCTTCCCAATGAGCTCAAGAACTCTACTGGTTTATCAGGTGGTTTATCAACTATTTTTCCTTAGCACAAGATATTACCTTCTCTGCTAAACATTCCCTCGACTATCTCCCCTTACCAATGTTGGTTTCTTTCTAGTAAGCACCAAAATGTGATCCTCTTTTTCTTCAGTCTAGATCTGGGTCTTATTTGTTTCAGGGTTATCATCAATAGGTTGGATAAGATTTCTATTTCCTAAAGGAAATATTTCCATTCTCTTTTATTCTTTAATTCGTGATCATAGATACCTCTATTCACTGTACCCTTTTTCATATGTGAGTCTGTTTCTCATTGATTCTTTCTTAGGTTATCTCTTCTCAGCTCTTGTGTGCTCTGTTCTCTCTTTTTGTTCTGCTGTGTATGTGCACCTGCATGTGTGTTATCTTCTTCCACAACCTCTATATAGTCTCTCCTCTGTTACTGATATTTATCTATCATATCCTTTGGTCTATTGGTGTCTTTTCCACCATTGGTATCTTCCTCATCCAAATCTTCTTGGGATTCTTGTGGTTTTCCTACATATGAAATCCATAGTCTGCAACTCCCAATATGAAGGGGAAAGTTTATGGATTCCCAATGTTAGGTCATTCAATTGGTTCTTTCCTTCTTCAAGAAACCAATACATCACAACTATTAAGTATTCCAACCACATATGTGATTTCCATTACTATTCATGTGGCTCCATATAGATCTATTATTCTAGAAGGTGTATTCTTATGCTTTGCAAGTACAAGTCATCTCTTTAAAAACGCTTCTTGTTTTCTTCATAAAAACATCTAAGCTCCACCTCACCCAACCACTCAATCGATCCCTACTTTATCAGTTCCCAATTGTGTATCATGGACAATACTTTCAAGGTTGTTCCCTTTGAGTCAACAATTTGGTGCTTTCATTAATTAAAACACAATTTCATGCTTCATAAACACAATTATATTAATTCTTAGAATAATTATAGTCTTGGGGGAAAACATGGTGTTACATTCCCCTCCCCCTTAGAGAAAAACCATCCTCAGTGTTTAAAACACCATGTATATACAATTATGCAGAAGACAAAAATGGGTATGCCAGCCTCATGGTATCTTCTATCTCCTATGTAGCCTCATCTTCCCCAAAGTGATTCCATTGCACCTTGGCCTAAACGATGGATCGGTTATGGAGCATTGTTTCGCTCATGTCTAAGATGCATTGAGGTTTAACCTAGAATTCTCCCTCTGGTTCCACCTATATCACAATCCAATCAATAACATGATTAGAATCATGTACATATTTATTTAACAAAGACGCATGGAACAAATGATGATCTCTAACAGTAGGTGGTAATGCTAGTATGTATGCTACAGGTCCTATCCTTTCCAAGAATTAAAATGGTCCACAGTAGCAGGGTGCTAACTTAGCACACATTCCCATTCTTAGGGAAATCCTCTTGAGTTTCAGTTGGAGATACACATGATCTCCCACTTTGAACTCTCTGTGAGTTCTCTTGTTGTCTTCATATCTATTTTGTCTATCCCGAGATACTTTCATATTCTTCCTTATATTAACCATGGACTATTCCATTTCCTTCAACAAATATGCTCCAAGTGTGATCTTGTCCACTGAACTGTCCCAATTGATTATATATCTACACTTATTTCCATATAGAACCTCATATGGGCTCATTTTAAATGATTCATGATAAAAATTATTGTAGGAAAACTCTACCAGGGGTAGATACTCTTCCCACTGCTTAGGTTGATGCATAACGTGTATCCTCAAGATGTATTCTAATATTGTGTTCAATCTCTCAGTATGATCATATGTTTTAGGATGGTAGTTCGTGTTGAATTCCAATTTCATTCCCAATCTTGCAAACAATATTTTTCAAAAACGTGAGGTGAGATTGGAATCCCTATCCAAGATTATGGTCTTGGGAAAACCATGCAATCTAAAAAATTCCTTTATAAAAACATTAGCAACATCTATGACTTTGAAAGTAGATTTAATGGGTATGAAGTGAGTGGCCTTTCTCAACATATCCACTACAACCATGATTGCATCATGTTTCTTGATTGTATTTGGTATACCTGTAATAAAATCCATGGAAATTGTGTCCCATTTCCACTCTGGAATAGGTAAAGGCTGTAATAGACCTACATGATGCCTGTGCTCAACTTTTACCTCTTGTAATTCTAAATTTTTTGAAATGTACTGAGAAATTACCTACATTTCTGGCCAATAATACAATTGCCTCACTGTTGTCACCATTTTATGGTAACTAGGGTGACCTACATAGGGTATCCTATGGAACTCATCCATAAGCAAGTGCCTCAAATCTATTGAATTAGGCACATATACCCTATTTTTATACAATAATAAACTATAAGCCTCAAGCATATATCCTTCTGTTGCGGTGAATTCCCCCTGCAGAGAGGTGAAATTCCCCTTGGATCAGGTTTCCTTCGATCCCATAAAGAAGGAAAGCAGATGGACACTAACTTCACCCATTTTAACTTATTCTATGTTTTCATGCATGAAATCAGGAGAGAGAGAGAGAGAGAGAGAGAGAGAGAGAGAGAGAGAGAGAAATGACTTACCTCTTACCTATAGGTTTTCCTCATTACTACAGTTGTTAGAATTGATCTTTAAGCTCCTGATGTGGAAGAATATATTGCAAGATATGAGGCAACTCTCTTCTGCTACTATATATTATTAGATAATAGTAAATATATCTATGTAGAATAAAAACAAGATACCATTAAGGGAATAGGCCAAGTTTCATATTAATAATGGAAAACATGGAAAAAATTACAACCTTACGATGTTGTGCTAACCTTCCTCCAAACTTCTCCTTTCCATCCCCTTCGTGCATTACCAAATGATAGGTATGATGCTATGAACTACCCTCCCCCTTTCTCCTTATAATTCCTTCATTATATAGGAGTTGGAGGCTTAACCACCATGGAGTATTTTGGGAAATGGTTGAGGATTTAGCTCCATAAGTTGGGATTTGGATTATCTCATGGATATTTATTTTTCCTAAGATGGAGCCATGAGATATGAATCGAATCCTTGACCCAAACTAACCTCATCCTATGAGAAGTGGCCCTTAGAATAAGGACGGTTAGTTGTAACCTCCTGTAACCACTTCAATGCTCCCTGAACACTAAGCATAGGGCATTGAAAACGCTCCTTTATAACTGAGAAAGGAGTGTTGACAAGATTTAAACGCTCCCTATACATGGGAAGAGGAGCATTGAAATTAAAAAATGGTCAAAATATCAAGGTAAAAGGAATTATTTTGACCTTCTCATGATAGGTTTTCTTGTCCACAATGAATAGGTATTTTGACAAATGTTCTTCCATCATGTCAAAGTTGTGACACTTAAGTGCAACACTTAACAAAGTGAGACACTAGGTAATGTGACAATTTGGTGTGTAACAAATGCCCCCTAAAGTGAGAGGTCGGAAGAGAAACTGATGGCTGAAACAATTTAAAAATATATATGTGCCAGGGTGCTGGAATAGGAGAGTCAAAGCAAAGATGCAAAAAATTGTGAAAGAATATATGCATGATTCCTCCTCGAGGTAGGAATACCCATGCTCGGTATAAATTGAATCAAAGCATGGTATCCAACCAATACATTGTGGATCCATGGAAGCACTGACTAAGGATATGGCCACCAAACGTACAACATGGATCCATACCTCCATGAATTGATAAGGTCGTAGCCATGAACGAATACACAATGGAGCTACAAAATGAAAAAAACATAGCCACATACAAATACAAAGTGGATCTATGTGACAATATACATATTAGTGATATTTCCAGCATGATGACCATACTGGAATATATTAAGTACTCAAATAATTGTCATTGCAGCCGGGGGAAGGCACGTAACAGAGTGCCTAAAGGGTTCACGGGTTCTTTGTCCTGATCCTGAAATGGTATGATTCTAACCATGTGAATAGATGTCCCGGTGTCGAACATGGTAGAAACCACTTGATTACTGGTCATTGATGTATATCGTTAACAAGTGTGAGGGAAATCACCAATGATGACAATGACTTCCAAGGTACCCTAGTACATTCCAGTGAATGTAAACTAATGAGATAAAGTTGAACATTCATGGAATCATTTGATCAGAGGCCAATGATGTAAACCTACTATTTAAAGAAAGGAAACCTATGAAGGTTCCAAGGTTTTGGTTGGTTTCTAAGTCTAATTCCTAGATAATGTGTTAAATTCGAAAGGAACAGACTCGTCAAAGGAGGGCCATGATGTATCCCCCATCATCGACACAAAACTGACACAGGAAAGTGATATGAGATGAGAGATCAAATGAGGATTGATTGACATGGGAATGAGATACTACAGAATGGTTGATTAAGATGGAACTTCCCTTGAACATTGTGTGGCATGATAAGTTACTTGGTAGCATTGACATGAGAAGATAAGGACCAAAACATAGTGCAACGATCACAGAGGCACTCCTCGAATGAAAGAGTAGGGATAATGCATGTGATTAGTATGACTCAGAGACAAGCATATTACCCAATTGTAAGACAATATGAAAACAAATTCCCTTGTTGCCTTACCCATCATATATATAGTTTATATATGATATATAAACTATATATAGTTTATATATATGTATATATATCATATATAGTTTATATGATATATAAACTATATATAGTTTATATATAGTTTATATATATATAAACTCCATAAATATAGCTTTTATTTTATTTTTGAATTTTTTATAAAATTTTATGTTTTAATTTTGTTTTTCTTTAAATTTTTTAATATAATGTTTTAGTTTAGGGTTTTTTCATTTTTTTTTTAATTTTTTTTTCAAATTTTGTTTATTTTTTAGTGGTTTTTTATTTTATTTTATTATTAATTTTTTTTAACTTTTTAAGGGTTATTTTAATTATTATTTTATAAAAATATGTATATATTTTTTTAAATTATTGTTTTTGGAGAAATTTTAATTTTTTTTTCACTTCTTTTAATTTTTTTTTTCCTGACCCTTTTTTAAATGTTT
>JZKD02S1783773.1:66437-96013 GCA_000966675.3 Picea glauca | reverse complement strand
CCCCAATGTGATAAATTCCCTTTGGTCGTAAAGTTCCACATAGCATGGCAATTAGTTGGGATATAAATTGTAACCTTCACATAGAAATAAGAAAATGATTGTGTATTTCAAAATGTTTAGGATTGTTCCAAGTTTACATAATATGATGGTGCTCTAATATGTGACAACCTCCACTTGCAAGTCTAATCACACACTGACAAGGTGGAGCTTGAGCTATGGCATATACATAGGCTTCTGGAACACTGGAGGATAGCTCCTTGCACTATGAGTCGTGTCTATAATATTCTGGTTTGACCTGTTATCGCACAAGTTGTAGGTTGGGAAAAGCCCAACCCAACCACCAATTGGTGACAACTTAGAGAGCACCTACCCACTGTCACCTTAGGCAAGAGTTCCCTTCACTTTAGAGATGAGGTAGTCACCTCAAGGGGGGAATCTCAGTGACCCTAGGGGGGATTGAGATGGAAAATGGAATGTATGGATGGATGTCCCTAAAGGTCAATTCTAAACGGTAGGGGGAACTTAGAAAATATTCTTGGGAAAGGTTTATGATTGCCAATGCTTTGAGTGATCCTGTTGAGAGAAGAATACATGCCCAAGACACAAGGAAAACCAAGTATATGATATAATATGTTAGTTGGACAAGCAAGTTAAGCTTGTTGTCCCTAATTGCAACAATAATCAATGATATATATTAGCATATAAAAGATAATAAGGGTTGCAAAATAAGTGTTAAAAGTCCAATTGAATAAGCAAGAGGCAAGCTAGTGAAGACTAGTTCAACTCAACAAAGATAGAGTAAGACATCAGCATAAAATCAAGGCTACAACAAAAGCTTATTGTCGTGATATTTATCAGCGTTATGGTTGTAGCAAACCAATCCTTATAACAGGAAAATCAGCCAATGAAAATCACTTCTAACTAGCTCAAAAAGTGTGCTAGGGTTAGTAGTTTGTTAGAGCAAAGTTGTAGTCAATTCCTAGGGTTAGTTTAGGAGATATTTAGGAATAGAGAGTTATTTTTTTGCATCCCTAATGGTTGTAGGTTAGTTTTGTAACAGCATCAAGTTTTAGTGGATGAAAGAGGACACCTCAATTAGGCAAGATATCATAGGGCTCAAAGAACAATGTGAGAAAAATTCAAAACATCAACTTTTCACGTTTACCAATGCAACGTTTTATTTCTCCACTGCAACGACTAGTGCCTTTGACCATGGGTTAATGGGGTCAAAATAAAAGAGCTAAAGCTACTACCTCCTTGGGGGTATAAATCCTCTTATTCCCCAAGGCAAGTAACCTAGCTAGGGTTTAAAACTAAGGGTAGTATGCCCTTATACTTCCTTAGAAAACCCTTGCAAACAAGAATTATATGCTTAAAATTATGATGGAGCTAAAGTAGGAGTGTGTGCACTTATACTCCCTACCTAGCCTTAGAAAAATCAACCTTGAGCTTGAATTACAAATGATAGCAACAAGTAAAAATCCTTACCAATCCAATAGCAACAAGATAAACCATCAGATGCCAAGCTAAACCACCACAATAGCAAAAACATGACCTCCAAAAGCTAGTGCATTATCATCAACTCCATAACCAAAAAGACACAATATCATAGCACAAGATAGCAAAAAGCCTCAACGGTAGCGAAAATTCCAGTACTCTATTTCTCACAATGGGAGAGTTATGATCCAAAATGAGATCTTATGATCTCTATTTATACAAAATGTCATTCACATAGTTTTTCCACATTAGCAAGGGTAAAACATAAGATAAGGGGTCTACAACCCTTATATTACCCCTTGTAACAAAATAATATTAAACAATTCACTTAAAATTCACTTTTACACAAAATAAACCCTAGCATAAGGTGATGTCACCCCTTTAGGGGACGTTTTGGCACTTTGAAGAAGTCATTGGGGTAGTAGATGCATGGATAGGCCTCCAAAGGCCACTTGTCATTCATCCAAGACTTCTCGTAATGGTCTCCAACCTTCCTTCAAAATGTGCCACATGTCATCAAGCAACACCTTCACCACCAAACCATGGCCCTCTAGGTGATGTCAAGCCTCCAAAAGATTACGTTTTGCCTCTCCTAGGCAAAACGTTTGGCATGTGAGGGCTAGGTCATGTCACCCATGATGTCCTCTAGGCCTCCGAAGGTACATCTCTATCATCTGACATGCGGGCTCTTGGCATCCAACCTATGGGCTTGAAGCCCCATTGAAGCCCAAACTAGGCTTGCTCCTCCAAAACTATCCACCAATAAGGTCCTGCAAGACAAAAAGGTACGCCCTCCAAAGATCTCAAGTCAAAGATATCATGACAAGTGTAAACCACATCTAATAAGCAAGGCACTTAAACATGTGCATAAAAACTACCTCATCAAATTAAACAAATACTTAGAACCCTATACAATTGACCAAGATTAAGTATAGGAGGGGTGTCATAGGAGTCCTAATGGGTAAACCAAAGCACTCAAGTAGGGGATGCTCACAAGGATGGCCTCTCAAGGGTATGTAAAGCATGATGAAGGGGAAGGGGTTTAGACTTCATAGGTAATTGAGTTTCATGACATACAAGGGCTCGTATTGTCTCATTCACGGGTGCCTTTGTAGAGGGTGTGTGGCACCTTCGTTTGCAATGCACTTTTTCTATGCCCATATTCTTGTCATTCTTTGTTTCTTTCATGTTTTAAGGAATGAGTTGAAGGCCATTGTCCTGGCATGGTGTCCATATAGTGACAGTGTCACTCACAAGTACCTTGTGGAAATGAGAAGGATGGCTCGTGATGAGACCCCCTTTCTCTCAGTGGTGTGACTGAGAGCCATTACCCTAGCTTGGTGACTAGATGATGGTAATGGCATTCTGCATAGATACCCATGATCATGATAGGTCGGCTCGTGATGAGAGCTCTTATCCTCCAACTAACCCTTTAAGGATTTATTACATTTATTCTTGTAGGTCCCCTTTTCTTACAAAGAAGCATTCCATTGCTTTCTCGAGGGATTCCTGGGTGAAGCATCTAGAAGGTCTATATATAAGATTTTATCTTTTAAGCCAATATCAATCACTTTGGGCCTTCCGCCCCTTCTTCCCATGGAACGAGGTACGTGCCCTTCTTGGGTCAGTAAAGTCAAAGGACCTAGAAGAGGGAAATATGATGGGAATATGATGAGCGGAAAGTGGTAAGTATGGTCAGGAATGGTACGATAACCCCTCAAGGGACCCCTAGTCACAAACCTTTCCCAAAGGTTGGCCACCCACTAGGAAATAGAAGGATTTCGAATGGGGATTAAGCAATAGAGAGGCTTCATCACATTCTCTGCAATAGTTGGGATGAGATAGAAATCCTACGAGCCTAATAAAGTATGAGCTCTTTTATTCTTTGCTCGTAGACCAAAGTACTATGTCTCTCTTCCTGGTTTGATTGAGCAAATAGCTCTTTAATGTACCTTACATAATCTTCATTCTCATAAGCAATCATCATGACCAAAATTGTAACTTTCTGTGTGTTGAAATTGAGGCATCTAGGCAAAAGCTCGATGAATGGTTGTGATCTTGCTTCGAGCATGAATGTGTGTGGATTTTAACTTCGTTGTTGGCATCCGAAAGATCCAACGAACTCAAAAGTTTTGGATGGACGATTAACATCATTCTAAATTTGTTGTTTTGACTCTAACTTTGTCTGAATGTAATGTAACTAGGGAGGATAATACGCGGTACCTCGGGGATAATGAATGTAATGTGGCCATAATAATGGAATAGGCCCATTATGTAATTAAAATGAAATAATATAATAATGAGTAGTTGGCATAGACCCCTAGGAATACTCATAAAAAAATATAAATACATGAGTATCATTGTATTGGAAGTGTGTTGGATTTTATTATGTTGTAGCTAACATGGCTTGTGGAGTGATTCCTTCCATGAGTATTTGATAGTCTTACCCTATCTTAAGGGTTCTTCTCTCTATATTCTTGTGTTGTTCATGGTGAATGTTTTTGGATATCTTTGGTGTTTAATGGTTTATCTCTGAAGTTTTACGGTTTATTCTCTCTTTTATTTAGCAAATTTTACTACACTATAAGCTATATTGAGAGTCGAAGAAGGCATTTTTTGCTTGGTCTTTCATATTGGGTAGCCTTTCTCTAGGCCAATGACTTCAATATCTAATAGTGTCCCAACCCAAATGCCCTTTTTTCCATAAGGGATTGTTAAACACTTGTTTTGGTTTTGCTCTTTTGCTAAGTCAACTTGAGAGTGGACCTTAGGGCTTTGTATCCAACTATTCCCTACCATCATCACCTATAACTACCCCCCATCTGATAAAGTCCCTTTGGTCATAAAGTTCCACATAGCATGGCAATTAGTTGGGATATAAATTGTAACCTTCACATAGAAATAAGAAAATGATTGTGTATTTCAAAATGTTTAGGATTGTTCCAAGTTTACAGAATATGATGGTGCTCTAATATATGCCAACCTCCACTTGCAAGTCTAATCACACACTGACAAGGTGGAGCTTGAGCTATGGCATCTACATAGGCTTCTGGAACACTGGAGGATAGCTCCTTGCACTATGAGTCGTGTCTGTAATATTTTGGTTTGACCTGTTATCGCACAAGTTGTAGGTTGGGCAAAAGCCCAACCCAACCATCAATTGGCGACAATTTAGAGAGCACCTACCCACTATCACTTTAGGCAGGGGTTCTCATCACTTTAGAGGTGAGGTAGTCACCTCAAGGGGGGAATCTCAGTGACCCTAGGGGGGATTGAGATGGAAAATGAAATGTATGGATGGATGTCCCTAAAGGTCAATTCTAAACGATAGGGGGAACTTAGAAAAGAGTCTTGGGAAAGGTTTATGGTTGCCAATGCTTTGAGTGATCATGTTGAGAGAAGAATACCTGCTCGAGACACAAGGAAAACCAAGTATATGATATAATATGTTAGTTGGACAAGCAAGTTAAGCTTGTTGTCCCTAATTGCAGCAATAATCAATGATATATATTAGCATAAAAAATATAATGAGGGTTGCAAAATAAGTGTTAAAAGTCCAATTGAAAAATCAAGAGGCAAGCTAGTGAAGACTAGTTCCACTCAACAATGATAGAGTAAGACATGAGCATAAATTCAAGGCTGCAACTAAAGCTTATTGCAGTGATATTTATCAGCCTTATGGTTGTAGCAAACCAATACTTATAACAGGAAAATCAGCCAATGAAAATCACTTCTAACTAGCTCAAAAAGTGTGCTAGGGTTAGTAGTTTGTTAGAGCAAAGTTGTAGTCAATTCCTAGGGTTAGTTTAAGAGTTATTTAGAAATAGAGATTTATTTTTCTGCAGCCCTAATGGTTGTAGGTTAGTTTTGTAACAGCAGCAAGTTTTGGTGGATGAACGAGGACACCTCAATTAGGCAAGATATCCTAGGGCTCAAAGAACAATGTCCAAGTGAGAAAAATTCAAAATATCAACTTTTCAAGTTTACCAATGCAACGACTAGTGCCTTTGACTATGGGTTAATGGGGTCAAAAGAAAAGAGCTAAAGCTACTACCTCCTTGGGGGTATAAATCATCTTATTCGCCAAGACAAGTAACCTAGCTAGGGTTTTAAACTAAGGGGTGTATGCCCTTATACTTCCTTAGAAAACCCTTGCAAACAAGAATTCTATGCTTAAAATTATGATGGAGCTAAAGTAGGGGTGCATGCACTTATACTCCCTACTTAGCCTTAGAAAAATCAACCTTGAGCTTGAATTAAAAATGATAACAAGAAGTAAAAATCCTTACCAATCCAATAGCAACAAGATAAACCATCAGATGCCAAGATAAACCACCACAATAGCAAAAAAATGACCTCCAAAAGCTAGTGCATCATCACCATCAACTCCATAACCAAAAAGACACAATATCATAGCACAAGATAGCAAAAAGCCTCAAGGGTAGCAAAAATTATAGTCCTCTACTTCTCACAATGGAAGAGTTATGATCCAAAATGAGATCTTATGATCTCTATTTATAAAAATTGTCATTCACACAGTTTTTCCACATTAGCAAGGTAAAAAATAAGATAAGGGGTCTACAACCCTTATCTTACCCCTTGTAACAAAATAATATTAAACAAGTCACTTAAAATTCACTTTTACACAAAAGAAACCCTAGCATAAGGTGATGTCACCCCTTTAGGGGACGTTTTTGCACTTTGAAGAAGTCGTTGGGGTAGTAGATGCATGGCTAGGCCTCCAAAGACCACTTTTCATTCATCCAAGTCTTATAGTAATGGTCTTCAACCTTCCTTCCTTCAAAACGTGCCACATGTCATCAAGCAACACCTTCACCACCAAACCCTAGCCCTCTAGGTGACGTCAAGCCTCCAAAAGATTGCGTTTTGTCTCTCCTAGGCAAAACGTTTGGCATGTGAGGGCTAGGTCATGTCACCCATGATGTCCTCTAGGCCTCTGAAGGTAGATCTCTGTCATATAACATGTGGGCCCTTGGCATCCAACCTGTGGGCTTGAAGCCCCATGGAAGCCCAAACTAGGTTTGCTCCTCCAAAACTATCCACCAACAAGGTGTTGTAAGACAAAAAGGTATGCCCTCCAAAGATCTCAAGTCAAAGATATCATGACAAGTGTAAACCACGTCTAATAAGCAAGGCACCTAAACATGTGCATAAAAACTACCTCGTCAAATTAAACAAATACTTAGAACCCTATACAATTGACCAAGATCAAGTATGGGAGGGGTGTCATAGGAATCCTATTGGGTAAACCAAAGCACTCAAGTAGGGGATGCTCACAAGGATGGCCTCTCAAGGGTATGTAAAGCATGATGAGGAGGAAGGGGTTTAGACTCCATAGGTCGTTGAGTTTCATGGCATACAAGGGCTCGTATTGTCTCATTCTTGGGTGCCTTTGTAGAGGGTGTGTGGCACCTTCATTTGCAATGCACTTTTTTTAAGCCCATATTCTTGTCACTCTTTGTTTCTTTCATGTTTTAAGGAATGAGTTGAAAGCCATTTTCCTGGCATGGTGTCCAAATAGTGACAATGTCACTCACAAGTACCTTGCGGAAATGAGAAGGTTGGCTCGTGATGAGACCCCCTTTCTCTCAGTGGTGCGACTGAGAGCCATTACCCTGGCTTTGTGACCAGATGATGGTAATGTCATTCTGCATAGATACCCATGATCATGATAGGTCAGCTCGTGATAAGACCTCTTATCATCCAACTAAGCCCTTAAGCATTTATTACATTTATTCTTGTAGGTCCCCTTTTCTTAGAGAGAAGTATTTCATTGCTTTCTCAGGGAATTCCTGGGTGAAGCATCTGGAAGGTCTATATATAAGATTTTATCTTTTAAGCCAACATCAATCACTCTAGGCCTTCAGCCCCTTCTTCCCATGGAACAAGGTACATGCCCTTCTTGGGTCATTAATGTCAAAGGACCAAGAAGAGGGAAATATGATAGGAATGTGATGAGTGAAAAGTGGTAAGTATGGTCGGGAATGGTACAATAACCCCTCAAGGGACCCCAAGTCACAAACCTTTCCCAAAGGTTGGCCACCCACTAGGAAATCTATGACACTCACCAAGGTGAAACAAGGTCAAAGGCATAATGTCCAAGCAGGCACTCTATAATCAAAAGTAGCACAAATACAACATGTTCAAATGCCTCAAATATTAGGGTGATTACCTACCACGATACATGACTTGTATCGCATGGAGCAAGACCCTTCTGCCTTCCAGAAGCTAGCTAGTTTGGTGGATGTGCTGACAATGGATCAAAAGTGGTGATGGAGCGGGCTCTTGTCTGTGTAAGTGGATATTGTTGTTCATGTAGTCTCTCGGCACTCCATATCTACAACCTGAGGGCTTCAAAACATGATCTCCTTAGTTATCCCACAAAATGGGGATAATATTTGGCTCCTACTTGGGGACATGTGCTCGTCGTAGAGTGCATGAGAATCACAGCACCTCCTGATAGACCTGTGCCTACCAAAACTTAGATAAAAACATCAGAGCATCTAGGGTGGTGCTATCACCCTTTGTTCATATAAATAAAAATCAAAATGAAAACTAATCTAGAAAATAAAATTTTGGCATTTTTTCAAAAACTTCTAAACTAAGCATGAAATCAATATGCAAGTGGAGCAAAATTAAAAAATGAAATGCATCTAAACTAATATAAGCAATCAAGATGCAAGTGCAGGAAATCAAAATGACCTACATACTTACCTGGGGCCCTGAAGATCAAGTGATGGGTGATATCAGGTAAAGTCATACAACCAGTGCATCAAGTTGATCATCTCATCAAAGTGTCTCCCCCTTTGCTTAATCATGTAATACAATAAAGATAAGTTAAGCACATAATGATCATGAGTATAAATACACATATAATCTATCATGAAATAAAACTCATGGAGATGGGTGGGAGGAAGGAAATTCTGTTGGAAAGAGAAACCATCAACCCCATCATCTTGTCAGAAAGTGTAGCCACAAGCCTGATCAATCCATTTATGAAAAGAGCTACCATATGTACACGACGACTCGTCTTCATCTTCACTCAAAAAACCACTGCTCCCTGAAGGTTAAGAAAGGATAAGAGATCCCAAGAGAACCTATTGGTTTCCCATACAAGGGGAAATTGGGTAACGCGCAGCTTCTTGTCTAGAGAAAAACTCCTCCCTTGTCCTTAGGAAACATCGCTTCTTCGTCTGCAAATCTTCTCCCAAAATATCAACATGAAAGTACTTTTGTTTGGTAGTGTGGACCTTGGACTGCTTTGGGTTGGTCATGACCTGGTATCTATCAAAATCTGAGAACGGTGAATGAAAATCTTCATAGAACAAGTCTGCATCCTCAAAAGGGTATGTATCAAGGGATGATTGAAGATCACCCTAAGTATGTTGCGATAAGTCATCCTTGAATGAACGAAACAGATCTGTAACCATATCATCACCAGGCTGCCAAGCGTCTGAAACGTACATGCATGAAGACCAGTCCTTTGATGATGACAACTTAAACCCCTTTTCTTGGGGGCTACCCTCAATGTCATAAATGGGATCTCTATCAATAATGAAGCAACCCACATCCCATCTACGTCTCCCAACCTGTATGAAATCATCAATGTAGTTGTCAACTATGTTCAAGGGTTGTTCCATGAATTCATCGGCATCATAGGAGCTTATTACTTCTTCATAAGACTGGAGAACTTCATTTTCTTCAAAAGGGAAAGCAGGTATCATTGTCTCGTTCAAGCCTTCTCCAAGAGAAACTTCATCGAGATCCTTTTGAACATTTTCTTCATTTCCACAATCATGGAACAAAGCATCATCAAAGTTTTCAAAAGGATTATAACTCATCATGTTCTCTTCTTGATGCGCAAGAGAAGCAGAGGTCTTGATGTCCTCATCAAGTGGAAGGGCATACACTACATCTTCATCATAAGTCTCGTCCGGATCTCCTACATCAGGATCTTTTTCTTGGAAGATTTCTCCATGGATTTGTTCTTTAATCGAATCTTCGTAAATAGGATCAAAGAATTCACCATCCTGATCTTGATTTCTAACGATTTTGTAGACTTCCTCGAGCATGGAGAGAGGTTCATCGTCATTTGGGAAGTTTTCCTGGCACCCATACTTCTTGGTGACGGCATCGTATAATGAATATGTCCCAAGATATGAAATGGTCACCTCCCAGGATGAGTTTAAGGTATGCCTTTCCTTATAATTGTCGAGGATGGCATCATACTCTTCTTCTCTTTGTTGACAGAACTTAGCCAGAAAGTCCTTGTTAGAACAAAGTTTCATCAATTGTTCACAAAACTCCTAATCTTTATCTATGCTTCACTTGAGGCACTCAAAACTTTCCTCATTTCTATTGTCAACTTCTTGTTTTTCAACTGTTGTTTCAAAAAACTCTGGAAGAAGCGTTCCTCTCAAGTATTCAATAGGATTAAGGTCAAAACCTTCTCTCGAAAAATCATCCTACAGGTCCTGAATTGTATCTTCAAGACTTTGAACTTCTGGTCCCCAACATTTAAGGAATTCTCTGATGAGGATCATCAAAGAAGATATGTTTCTTGACTTATAAGAATGTTTGATCCAATCCCTTTGTTCACTTCCCAAGGACAACAAGAACCATTGCAGGCATACATTTTGTTGTGCACTCCAAATGGAGATGCCTCTGAAAAACTCAACGTGTGTTGTGGTCGATAATGGATTACCATTGAACTTTGGGAGGACATCGAATTGGTTTATTAAGAACTTGTTTGGATATCCATCAATAGCTTCGAGATACAATGCCTTGTATTCTTCATGAAAGCGCCATAGATCCATATTTCCATTACTTAGGGTAATACATAAATGGAGTCGCCAGATGAACTCAAAGCTCATAAAAGGGTGGAAAGGGATAAGGTGGGTTTTGGGAAGGTGGAGTCGCCAGATGAGCTTCAAGAAGAGCTCATCAAAAAGGGGAAAGGGGAACGTCCCTTGGGTGGAGTCGTCGGACAAGCTAGAAAAAAGGCTTTGGGATAGCTTGTCAAAGTGTTGTTAGGGTTTGGAAGAGGATTCAAAATCCTCCCCAGCAACGGCGCCAAAATGTTGTCACAGAAGTTGTAGGTTGGGAAAATCCCGACCCAACCACCAATTGGCGACAACTTAGAGAGAACCTACCCACTATCACCTTAAGCAGGGGTTACCTTCACTATAGAGGTGAGGTAGTCACCTCGAGGGAATCTCGATGACCCTAGGGGGGATTGAGATGGAAAATGAAATGTATGGATGGATGTCCCTAAAGGTCAATTCTAAACGGTAGGGGGAACTTGGAAAAGAGTCTTCGGAAAGGTTTATGGTTGACAATGCTTTGAGTGATCCTGTTGAGAGAAGAATACTTGCCCAAGACACAAGGAAAACCAAGTATATGATATAATATATTAGTTGGACAAGCAAGTTAAGCATGTTGTCCCTAATTGCAGCAATAATCAGTGATATATACCAGCATATAAAAGATAATAAGGGCTGCAAAATAAGTTTTAAAAGTCCAATTGAATAAGTAAGAGGCAAGCTAGTGAAGACTAGTTAAACTCAACAATGATAGAGAAAGACTTTCGCTTAAAAACAAGACTGCAACGAAAGCTTACTACAATGATATTTATCAGCCTGATGGATGTAGCAAACCAAACCTTATAACCAAAAAAAAAGCCAATGAAAATCACTTCTAACTAGCTCAAAAAGTGCGCTAAGGTTAGTAGTTTGTTAGAGCAAAGTTGTAGCCAATTCCTAGGGTTAGTTTAGGAGTTATTTAGGATTAGAGAGTTATTTTTCTGCAGCCCTAATGGTTGTAGGTTGGTTTTGTAACAGCAGCAAGTTTTAGTGGATGAAAAAGGACCGCCTCAATGAGACAAGATAGCCTAGGGCTCAAACAACAATGTCCAAGTGAGAGAAATTCAAAACATCAATTGTTCACGTTTACCAATGCAACATTTTATTTCTCCAATGCAACGACTAGTGCCTTTGATTATGGGTTAATGGGGTCAAAAGAAAAGAGCTAAAGATACCACCTCCTTGGGGGTATAAATCATCTTATTCCGCAAGGCAAGTAACCTAGCTAGGGTTTAAAACTAAGGGGTGTATGCCCTTATACTTCCTTAGCAAACCCTTGCAAACAAGAATTCTATGCTTAAAATTATGATGGAGCTAAAGTAGGGGTGTATGCACTTATACTCCCAACCTAGCCTTAGCAAAATCAATCTTGAGCTTGAATTACAAATGATAGCAACAAGTAAAAAGCCTTACCAATCCAATAGAAACAAGATAAACCATCAAATGTCAAGATAAACCACCACAATAGCAAGAAAATGACCTCCAAGAGCTAGTGCATCATCATCATCAACTCCATAACCAAAAATACACCATATCATAGCACAAGATAGCAAAAAGCCTCAAGGGTAGCAAAAATACCAGTCCTTTACTTCTCACAATGGGAGAGTTGTGATTCAAAATGAGATCTTATGATCTCTATTTATACAAAATGTCATTCAGATAGTTTGTCCGCATTAGCAAGGGTAAAACATAAGATAAGGAGTCTACAACCCTTATCTTACCTCTTGTAAAAAAAAAAATATTAAACAATTCATTTTAAATTCACTTTTACACAAAAGAAACCCTAGCATAATGTGATGTCACCCATTTAGGGGATGTTTTGGCACTTTGAAGAAGTTGTTGGGGTAGTAGATGCATGGTTAGGCCTCCAAAGGCCACTTGTCATTCATCCAAGTCTTTCCTTAATGGTCTGCAAACTTCCTTCCTTCAAAACGTGCCACATGTCATCAAGCAACACCTTCGCCACCAACCCCTAGCCGTTTAGGTGACGACAAGCCTCCAAAAGATGATGTTTTACCTCTCCCAGGTAAAACGTTTGGCATGTGAGGGCTAGGTCATGTCACCCATGATGTCCTCTAGGTCTCTGAAGGTACGTCTCTATCATCCGACATGTGGGCCCTTGGCATTGAACCTGTGGGCTTGAAGCCCCATGGAAGCCCAAGCTAGACTTGCTCTTCCAAAACTGTCCACCATCAAGGTCCTGCAAAACAAAAAGGTACGCCCTCCAAAGATCTCAAGTCAAATATATCATGACAAGTGTAAACCACGTCTAATAAGAAAGACACCTAAACATGTGCATCAAAACTAACTCATCAAATTAAACAAATGCTTAAAACCCTATACAATTGACCAAGTTTAAGTATGGGAGGGGTGTCATAGAAGTCTTATTGGGTAAACCAAAGCACTCAAGTAGAGGATGCTCCCAAGGATGGCCTCTCAAGGTTATGTAAAGGATGATGAGGTGGGAGGGGTTTAGACTTCATAGGTCGTTGAGTTTCATGACATACAAGGGCTCGTATTGTCTCATTCATGAGTGCCTTTGTAGAGGGTGTGTGGCATCTTCGTTTGCAATGCACTTTTTCCAATCCCATCTTCTTGTCATTCTTTGTTTCTTTCATGGTTTAAGGAGTGAATTGATGGCCATTGTCTTGGGGTGGTGTCCAGATAGTGACAGTGTCACTCACAAGCACCTTGCGGAAATGAGAAGGCTGGCTCGTGATGAGACCCCCTTTCTCTCAGTTGTGTGAATAAGATCCATTACCCTAGCTTCGTGGCGAGATGATGGTAATGTCATTTTGCATATATACCCATGATCATATAGGTCGGCTCGTGATGAGGCCTCCTATCCTCCAACTAACCCCTTAAGCATTTATTACATTTATTCTTGTAGGTACCCTTTTCTTACAGAGAAACATTCCATTACTTTCTCGAGGGATCCCTGGGCGAAGCATCTGGAAGGTCTATATATAGGATTTTATCTTTTAATCCAACAACAATCCCTCTAGGCCTTTAGTCGCTTCTTCCCATGGAACTAGGTAGATGCCCTTGTTGGGTCACTAAATTCAAAGGACCTAGAAGAGGGAAATATGATGGAAATGTGATGAGCAGAAAGTGGTAAGCATTTTCGTGAATGGTTCGATAACCCCTCAGGGGACCCCCAGTCACAAACATTTCCCAAAGGTTCGCCACCCACTAGGAAATCTATGACACTCACCAAGGTGAAACAAGGTCAAAGAAATAATGTCCAAGCAGGCACTCTATAATCAAAAGTAGCTCAAAAACAACATGTTCAAATGCCTCAAATATTAGGGTGATTACCTACCACAATACTTGACTTGTACCGCATGGAGTAAGACCCTTCTGCCTTCCAAAAGCTAGCTAGTGTGGTGGATGCGCTGACAATGGATCAAAAGTGATGATGGAGAGGGCTCATGTATGTGTAACTGGATATTGTTGGTCATGTAGTCTCTTGGCACTACATATCTGCAACCTGAGGGCCACGAGACATGATCTCCTTAGTTATCCCACAAAATGGGGATAACATCTAGCTCCTACTTAGGGACATGTGCTAGTAGACATGTGCCTACCAAAACTCAGACAAAAACATCAGAGCATCTAGGGTGGTGCTATCACCCTTCATCCATATACATAAAAATCCAAATGAAAACTAATCTAGAAAAGAAAATTTTGGAATTTTTTCAATAACTTCTAAACCTAGCATGAAATCAATATGCAAGTGGAGCAAAATAAAAAATCAAATGCATCTAAACTAATACGAGCAATCAAGATGCAAGTGCAGGAAATCAAAATGACCTACCTACTTACCTGGGGCCTTGGGGCCATGAATATCAAGTGATGGGTTATGTCAGGTGAAGTCATACAACTAGTGCAACCAGTTGATTATCTCATCAAAGTGTCTCCCCCTTTGCTTAATCATGTAATACAATAAAGATAAGTTGAGCACATAATGATCATGAGTATAAATACACATATAATCTATCATGAAATAAAACTCATGGAGATGGGTGGGAGAGAGGAAATCCTGCTAGAAAGAGAAACCATCAGCGCGATCACCCTGACGAAAAGTGTAGCCACAAGCCTGATCAATCCATTTTTTAAGAGGGCTACCATATGTACACGACAACTTGTCTTCATATTCACTCAAAAAACCATTGCTCCCTGAAGGATGAAAAAGGATAAGACATCCCAAGAGAATCTGTTGATTTCCCATACAAGGGGGAATTGGGTAAGGCACAACCTCTCGTCTAGAGAAAAACTCCTCCCTTGGCCTTAAGAAACGTCGCTTCTTCGTCTGCAAATATTCGCCCAAAATTTCAACATGAAAGTACTTTCATTTGGTAGTGTGGACCTTGGACTGCTTTGGGCTGGCCCCGACCTGGTGTCTATCAAAATCGAAGCACGATGAATGAAAATCATCATAGAATAAGTATGCATCCTCAAAAGGGTATGTATCAAGGGATGGTTGAAGATCACTTTGAGTATGCCACCATAAGTCATCCTTGAATGAACGGAACAAATCTGTAACCATATCATCACCAGGATGCCAAGCGTCTAAAACGTACATGCATAAAGACCAGTCCTCTGATGATGACAACTTAAACACATTTTATTGGGGGCTACCCTCAATGTCGTAAATAGGATCTCTATAAATAATGAAGTAACCCACATCCCATCTACGTCTCCCAACCTGTATGAAATCATCATTGTGGTCATCAACTATGTCTGAGGGTTGTTATATGAATTCATCTGCATCATAGGAGCTGATTACTTCTTCACAAGACTGGAGAACTTCATTTTCTTCAACAGTGAAAGCAGGTATCAATGTCTCATTCAGGGCTTCTCCAAGAGAAACTTCATCAAGATCCTTTTGGACGTTTTCTTCATTTCCACAATCATGGAACAAAGCATCATCAAAGTTTTCAAAAGGATTATAACTCATCATGTTCTCTTCCTTATGTGCAAGAGAAGCATAGGTCTGTATGTCCTCGTCAAGTGGAAGGGAAGACACTTCATCTTCATCATAAGTCTCGTCTAGATCTTCTTCATCAGGATCTTCTTTTTCTTGGCAGCTTTCTCCATGGATATGTTCTTTAATCGAATCTTCCTAAATAGGTTCAAAGAATTCATTGTCCTGATCTTGATCTCTAACAATTTTGTAGACTTCCTCGAGCATGGAGAGAGGTTCATCATCATTTGGGAAGTTTTCTTGGCACCCATACTTCTTGGTGACAGCATTGATAAAGAATCTATTCCAAAATATGCAATGGCCACCTCCTAGGTTGAGTTTAGGGTAGGCCTTTCCTCATAATTGTCGAGGATGGCATCATACTCGTCTTCTCTTTGTGGACAGAACTTAGCCAAAAAGTCCTTGTCAATACAAAGTTTCATTAATTGTTCACAAAACTCGTAACCTTCATCTGTGCTTCACTCGAGGCACTCAAAACTGTCCTCATTGCTATTGTCAACTTCTTGTTTTTCAGTTGTTGTTTCAACAAACTTTGGAAGAAGTGTTCCTCTCAAGTATTCAATAGGATCAAGGTCAAAACCTTCTCTCGAAAAAACATCCTCCAGGTCTTGAATTGTGTCTTCAAGACTTTGAACTTTTGGTCCCCAACATTTAAGGAACTCTGATGAGGATCGTCAAAGAAGATATGCTTCTTGGCTTGTAAGAATGCTTGATCCAATCCCTTTGTTCACTTCTCAAGGACAGCAAGAACAACCACAGGCATACATCCTCATGTTGTGCACTCAAAATGGAGATGCCTCTGACAAACTCAACAACGTGTACTACTGTCGATAATGGATTACCATCAAACTTTAGGAGGAGATCGAATGGGTCTATCGGGCACTTGTTTGGATATCCATCAATAGCTTCGAGATCCAAGGCCTTGTATGCTTCATGAMAGCGTCATAGAACCATATTTCCATTACTACAAGTAATACCTCAATGGAGYCGCCAGATGAACTCAAGGATCATCAAAGGGTGGAAAGGGATAAGGTGGGTTTTGGGAAGGTGGAGTCGCCAAATAAGCTTCAAGAAGAGCTCATCAAAAAGGGGAAAGGGGAACGTCCCTTCGGTGGAGTCGTTAGGCAAGCTAGGGGAAAGGATTTGGGACAACTTTCCGGACAGTCGTTAGGGTTCAGAAGAGGATTCAAAATCCTCCAAAGGCCACTTGTCATTCATCCAAGTCTTTTCTTAATGGTCTTCAAACTTCCTTCCTTCAAAACATGTCACATGTCATCAAGCAACACCTTCGCCACCAACCCCTAGCCCTTTAGGTGACGACAAGCCTCCAAAAGATGATGTTTTACCTCTCCGAAGTAAAACGTTTGGCATGTGAGGGCTAGGTCATGTCACCCATGATGTCCTCTAGGTCTCTGAAGGTACGTCTCTGTCATCCAACATGTGGGGCCTTGGCATTGAACCTGTGGGCTTGAAGCCCCATGGAAGCCCAAGCTAGACTTGCTCTTCCAAAACTGTCCACCATCAAGGTCTTCCAAAACAAAAAGGTACGCCCTCCAAAGATCTCAAGTCAAATATATCATGACAAGTGTAAACCACGTCTAATAAAAAAGACACCTAAACATGTGCATCAAAACTAACTCATCAAATTAAACAAATGCTTAAAACCCTATACAATTGACCAAGTTTAAGTATGGGAGGGGTGTCATAGAAGTCTTATTGGGTAAACCAAAGCACTCAAGTAGGGGATGCTCCCAAGGATGGCCTCTCAAGGTTATGTAAAGGATGATGAGGTGGGAGGGGTTTAGACTTCATAGGTCGTTGAGTTTCATGGCATACAAGGGCTCGTATTGTCTCATTCATGAGTGCCTTTGTAGAGGGTGTGTGGCACCTTCGTTTGCAATGCACTTTTTCCAATCCCATCTTCTTGTCATTCTTTGTTTCTTTCATGGTTTAAGGAATGAATTGATGGCCATTGTCTTGGGGTGGTGTCTAGATAGTGACAGTGTCACTCACAAGTACCTTGCAGAAATGAGAAGGTTGGCTCGTGATGAGACCCCCTTTCTCTCAGTTGTGTGACTAAGATCCATTACCGTAGCTTTGTGGCCAGATGATGGTAATGTCATTTTGCATATATACCCATGATTATATAGGTCGGCTCGTGATGAGACCTCCTATCCTCCAACTAACTCCTTAAGCATTTATTACATTTATTCTTGTAGGTGCCCTTTTCTTACAGAGAAGCATTCCATTGCTTTCTCGAGGGATCCCTAGGCAAAGCATCTGGAAGGTCTATATATAAGATTTTATCTTTTAATCCAACACCAATCCCTCTAGGCCTTCAGCCCCTTCTTCCCATGGAACTAGGTAGATGCCCTTGTTGGGTCACTAAATTCAAAGGACCTAGAAGAGAGAAATATGATGGAAATGTGATGAGCGGAAAGTGGTAAGCATTTTCATGAATGGTTTGATAACCCCTCAGGGGACCCCCAGTCACAAACATTTCCCAAAGGTTCGCCACCCACTAGGAAATCTATGACACTCACCAAGGTGAAACAAGGTCAAAGGAATAATGTCCAAGCAGGCACTCTATAATCAAAAGTAGCTCAAAAACATTATGTTCAAATGCCTCAAATATTAGGGTGATTACCTACCACAATACCTGACTTGTATCGCATGGAGCAAGACCCTTCTGCCTTCCAGAAGCTACCTAGTGTGGTGGATGCGCTGACAATGGATCAAAAGTGGTGATGGAGAGGGCTCATGTATGTGTAACTGGATATTGTTGGTCATGTAATCTCTCGGCACTCCATATCTGCAACCTGAGGGCCACGAGACATGATCTCCTTAGTTATCCCACAAAATGGGGATAACATCTAGCTCCTACTTAGGGACATGTGCTTGTCGTAGTAGAGTGCATGAGAATAGCAACATGTCCTGGTAGACCTGTGCCTACCAAAACTCAGACAAAAACATCAAAGTATCTAGGGTGGTGCTATCACCCTTCATCCATATACATAAAAATCCAAATGAAAATTAATCTAGAAAAGAAAATTTTGGAATTTTTTCAATAACTTCTAAACCTAGCATGAAATCAATATGCAAGTGGAGCAAAATAAAAAACGAAATGCATCTAAACTAATATGAGCAATCAAGATGCAAGTGTAGAAAATCAAAATGACCTACCTACTTACCTGGGGCCTTGGGGCCATGAATATCATGTGATGGGTTATGTCAGGTGAAGTCATACAACTAGTGCAACCAGTTGATCATCTTATCAAAGTGTCTCCCCCTTTGCTTAATCATGTAATACAATAAAGATAAGTTGAGCACATAATGATCATGAGTATAAATCACATATAATCTATCATGGAATAAAACTCATGGAGATGGGTGGGAGAGAGGAAATCCTGCTAGAAAGAGAAACCATCAGCCCGATCACCCTGCCGAAAAGTGTAGCCACAAGCCTGATCAATCCATTTCTGAAGAGGGCTACCATATGTACACGACGACTTGTCTTCATATTCACTCAAAAAACCATTGCTCCCTGAAGGCTAAGAAAGGATAAGACATCCCAAGAGAACCTGTTGATTTCCCATACAAGGGGAAATTGGGTAAGGCACAACCTCTCGTCTAGAGAAAAACTCCTCCCTTGGCCTTAAGAAACGTCGCTTCTTTGTCTGCAAATATTCGCCCAAAATTTCAACATGAAAGTACTTTCATTTGGTAGTGTGGACCTTGGACTGCTTTGGGCTGGCCCCGACCTGGTGTCTATCAAAATTGGAGCACGATGAATGAAAATCATCATAGAATAAGTCTGCATCCTCAAAAGGGTATGTATCAAGGGATGGATGAAGATCACTTTGAGTATGCCACCATAAGTCATCCTTGAATGAACGGAACAGATCTGTAACTATATCATCACCAGGATGCCAAGCGTCTGAAACGTACATGCATAAAGACCAGTCCTCTAATGATGACAACTTAAACACATTTTCTTGGGGGCTACCCTCAATGTTGTAAATGGGATCTCTATAAATAATGAAGTAACCGACATCCCATCTACGTCTCCCAACCTATATGAAATCATCATTGTGGTCGTCAACTATGTCTGCTGGTTGTTCTATGAATTCATCTGCATCATAGGAGCTGATTACTTCTTCACAAGACTGGAGAACTTCATTTTCTTCAACAGTGAAAGCAGGTATCAATGTCTCGTTCAGGCCTTCTCCAAGAGAAACTTCATCAAGATCCTTTTGGACGTTTTCTTCATTTCCACAATCATGGAACAAAGCATCATCAAAGTTTTCAAAAGGATTATAACTCATCATATTCTCTTCCTTATGTGCAGGAGAAGCATAGGTCTATATGTCCTCGTCAAGTGGAAGGGCAAACACTTCATCTTCATCATAAGTCTCGTCTAGATCTTCTTCATCGGGATCATCTTTTTCTTGGCAGCTTTCTCCATGGATATGTTCTTTAATCGAATCTTCCTAAATAGGTTCAAAGAATTCATTGTCTTGATCTTGATCTCTAGTAATTTTGTAGACTTCCTCGAGCATGGAGAGAGGTTCATCATCATTTGGGAAGTTTTCTTGGCACCCGTACTTCTTGGTGACAGCATTGATAATGAATCTGTTCCAAAATATGCAATGGCCACCTCCTAGGTTGAGTTTAGGGTAGGCCTTTCCTCATTATTGTCGAGGATGGCATCATACTCTTCTTCTCTTTGTGGACAGAACTTATCCAGAAAGTCCTTGTCAATACAAAGTTTCATTAATTGTTCACAAAACTCGTAACCTTCATCTGTGCTTCGCTCGAGGCACTCAAAACTGTCCTCATTGATATTGTCAACTTCTTGTTTTTCAGTTGTTGTTTCAATAAACTTTGGAAGAAGCGTTCCTCTCAAGTATTCAATAGGATCAAGGTCAAAACCTTCTCTCGAAAAAACATCCTCCGGGTCTTGAATTGTATCTTCAAGACTTTGAACTTTTGGTCCCCAACATTTAAGGAACTCTCTGATGAGGATCGTTAAAGAAGATATGCTTCTTGGCTTGTAAGAATTCTTGATCCAATCCCTTTGTTCACTTCTCAAGAACAGCAAGAACAACCACAGGCATACATCCTCATGTTTTGCACTCAAAATGGAGATGCCTCCGACAAACTCAACAACGTGTGCTACTGCCGATAATGGATTACCATCAAACTTTAGGAGGAGATCGAATGGGTCGATCGGGCACTTGTTTGGATATCCATCAATAGCTTCGAGATCCAAGGCCTTGTATGCTTCATGAAAGCGTCATAGAACCATATTTCCATTACTACAAGTAATACCTCAATGGAGTCACCAGATGAACTCAAGGATCATCAAAGGGTGGAAAGGGATAAGGTGGGTTTTGGGAAGGTGGATTCGCCAAATGAGCTTCAAGAAGAGCTCATCAAAAAGGGGAAAGGGGAACGTCCCTTTGGTGGAGTCGTTAGGCAAGCTAGGGGAAAGGATTTGGGACAGCTTTCCGAAGAGTCGTTAGGGTTCGGAAGAGGATTCAAAATCCTCCCCGACAACGGCACCAAAATGTTATCGCACAAGTTGTAGGTTGGGAAAAGCCCGACCCAACCACCAATTGGTGACAACTTAGAGAGCACCTACCCATTGTCACCTTAGGCAGGTGTTCTCGTCACTTTAGAGGTGAGGTAGTCACCTCAAGGGGGGAATCCTAGTGACCCTAGGGGGGATTGAGATGGAAAATGAAATTTATGGATTGGTGGCCCTAAAGGTCAATTCTAAACGGTGGGGGGAACTTGGAAAAGAGTCGTGGGAAAGGTTTATGGTTGCCAATGCTTTGAGTGATCCTGTTGAGAGAAGAATACTTGCCCGAGACACCAGGAAAACCAAGTATATGATATAACATGTTAGTTGGACAAACAAGTTAAGCTTGTTGTCCCTGATTACAACAATAATAAGTTATAAATATCATCATATAAAGATAATAACGACTACAAAATAAATGCTAAAAGTCCAATTGAATAAGCAAGAGGCAAGCTAGTGAAGCCTAGTTCAACTCAACAATGATAGAGTAAGACTTTAGCATAAAAGCGAGGCTGCAACAAAAACTTACTGCAGTGATATTTATCAACTTTATGGTTATAGAAAACCAAGCCTTATAACATAAAAATCAGTCAATGAAAATCACTTCTAACTATCTCAAAAAGTGCACTAGGGTTAGTAGTTTGTTAGAGGAAAGTTGTAGCCAATTCCTAGGGTTAGTTTAGGAGTTATTTAGGATTATAGAGTTATTTTTCTGCAACCCTAATGGTTGTAGGTTAGTTTTGTAATAGCAACAAGTTTTAGTGGATGAAAAAGGACGCCTCAATGAAGCAAGATAGCCTAGGGCTCAAAGAACAATTTCCAAGTGAGAGAAATTCAAAACATCAACTTTTCACGTTTACCAATGCAATGCAACGACTAGTGCCTTTGATTATGGGATAATGGGCTTAAAAGAAAAGAGCTAAAGCTACTACCTCCTTGGGGGTATAAATCCTCTTATTCCGCAAGGCAAGTAACCTAGCTAGGGTTTAAAACTAAGGGGTGTATGCCCTTATACTTCCTTAGCAAACTCTTGCAAACAATAATTCTATGCTTAAAATTATGATGGAGCTAAAGTAGGGGTGTATGCACTTATACTCCCTACCTAGCCTTAGCAAAATCAACCTTGAGCTTGGATTACAAATGATAGCAACAAGTAAAAAGCCTTACCAATCGAATAGCAACAAGATAAACCATCAAATGCCAAGATAAACCACCACAATAGAAAGAAAATGACCTCCAAGAGATAGCGTATCATCATCATCAACGCCATAACCAAAAAGACACCATATCATAGCACAAGATAGCAATAAGCCTCAAGGGTAGCGAAAATTTCAGTCATCTACTTCTCACAATGGGAGAGTTATGATTCAAAATGAGATCTTATGATCTCTATTTATACAAAATGTCATTCAGATAGTTTGTCCACATTGGCAAGGGTAAAACATAAGATAAGGGGTCTATAACCCTTATCTTACCCTTTGTAACAAAATAATATTAAAGAATTCACTTCAAATTCTCTTTTACACAAAAGAAACCCTATCATAAGGTGATGTCACCCCTTTACGAGACGTTTTGTCACTTTGAAGAAGTTGTTGGGGTAGTAGATGCATGGCTAGGACTCCAAAGGCCACTTGTCATTCATCCAAGTCGTCTCTTAATGGTCTTCAACCTTCCTTCCTTCAAAACATGCCACATGTCATCAAGCAACACCTTCACCACCAAACCCTGGCCCTCTAGGTGACGTCAAGCCTCCAAAAGATAATGTTTTGCCTCTCCTAAGCAAAACGTTTGGCATGTGAGGGCTAGGTCATGTCACCCATGATGTCCTCTATGCCTCTGAAGGTATGTCTCTGTCATCCGGCATGCAGGCCCTTGTCATCCAACCTGTGGGCTTAAATCCCCATGGAAGCCCAAGCTAGGCTTGCTCCTCCAAAATCGTCCACCAGCAAGGTCCTACAAGACAAAAATGTACGCCCTCTAAATATCTCAAGTCAAAGATATCTTGACAAGTGTAAACCACGTCTAATAAGCAAGGCACCTAAAATGTGCATCAAAACTACCTCATCAAATTAAACAAATGCTTAAAACCCTATACAATTGACCAAATTTAAGTATGGGAGGGGTGTCATAGGAGTCCTATTAGGTAAACCAAAACACTCAAGTAGGGGATGCTCCCAAGGATGGCCTCTCATGGTTATGTAAAGGATGATGAGGTGGAAGGGGTTTAGAATTCATAGGTCACGACACACAAGGGCTCGTATTGTCTCATTCATGGGCGCCTTTGTAGAGGGTGTGTGGCACCTTCGTTTGCAATGCACTTTTTCCTAGCCCATCTTCTTGCCATTCTTTGTTTCTTTCATGTTTTAAGGAACGCGTTAAAGGCCATTATCTTGGCGTGGTGTCCAGATACTGACAGTGTCACTCACAAGTACCTTGCGGAAATGAGAATGTTGGCTCATGATGAGACCCCCTTTATCTCAATTGTATGACTGAGAGCCATTACCCTAGCTTGGTGATCAAATGATGGCAATGTCATTCCGCATAGATACCCATGATCATGATAGGTCGGCTCGTGATGAGACCTCCTATACTCCAACTAACCCCTTAAGCATTTATTACATTTATTCTTGTAGGTCCCCTTTTCTTACAGAGAAGCATTTCATTGCTTTCTTGGGAGATCCCCGGGCGAAGCATCTGGAGGGTCTATATATAGGCTTTTATCTTTTCAGCCAATAGCAATCCCTTTGGGCCTTCAACCCCTTCTNCATCTGGAAGGTCTATATATAGGCTTTTATCTTTTCATCCAATAGCAATCCCTTTGGGCCTTCAACCCCTTCTTCCCATGGAACGAGGTACATGCCCTTCTTGGGTCACTAAAGTCAAATGTGTGATTACCCCAGAAGGAAAGGGAGGGTCGTCAGCACTACCATTTGGACATACAAAACCTTATGAGGAAACATGATAAGGTGTTTGGGAAAAGCCCACTCGAAGTACCAGACAGGGGATTTGAGCATACCACTGAGCTTGAGAAAAGGGCCAAACCCGTTATTACGACCCCATACTGACATTCGAAGAGGTTCAAGGACGAAATTGAGAAGATATCCAGGAGATTTTGGAGATGGGGCACATCAGACCCAGCTCTAGCCCTTTTGCTTCGTCCATAGTACTGGTGAGGAAAAAAGATGGAACCTTGAGAATGTGTATAGATTACCAGGCCCTGAACAAGAAGACCATTAAGAACCGGTACCTGATTCCAAGGATTGACGAGCTACTTGATGAGCTACATGGGGCAGTCTACTTTTCAAAGATAGACCTCAGATCGGGATATCACCAGATCAAGGTACGGGAAGAGGATGTGCACAAGACATCTTTTCGATGCCACTATGGACATTATGAGTTTCTAGTCATGCATTTTGGTTTGACTAACACACCAGCCACATTCCAGTCATGCATGAAGCATATTTTCAACAAACAGTTGAGGAAGTTCTTGTTGGTGTTTTTTGATGATCTGTTGATCTATAGCAAAACGTGGGAGGACCATCTGCGTCACATTGATGAGATACTCGGCATCACGGGGGAGCAGTCGCTCTATGCCAAAGAGACAAAGTGTGAGTTTGGCCTAACAGAGATTTTGTATTTAGGATTCATCATTAGCAAATAGGGTGTACAGGTCCACCAGGAGAAGATACAGGCGATACTTGATTGGCCCACACCCAGGTCGTTGACAGAGCTACGAAGTTTCTTGGGGTTATGCAGTTATTATCGACACTTCGTGAGAGGGTTTTCCCAGCTTGGTGCACCATTAATCGACCTCACGAGGAAGGGTGCATTCAAGTGGGCAGAGGAGGCCCAAAAGGCATTTGACAAGATGAAGGAAGTGATGAGCACTTGCCCGGTGTTAGCACTCCCCGACTTTTCTCAGCCGTTTGTGCTAGAGTGTGACACATCCGAAGAAGAGATAGGAGCAGTATTGATGTAGAACATGGACCCTATAGATTTTGAGAGCTGCAAGCTAGGGGAAACTGAGAGGCTCCTTTCCATCTACGACAAGGAAATGTTGGCCATCATGCACGCATTAGCCAAATTTAGAAAGTATCTGGTACGAGGTTGCTTTGTGGTGAAGACCGATCACAAAAGTCTGAAGCATTTCCTGGAGCAAAAGGATCGGAGCGAGAGGCAAAAAAAATGGGTCAACAAGGTACAGGCGTATGACTTTGACATAGAATATGTCAAAGGGAAGAATAATGTGGTCACAGATGCCTTGTCCAAGAGACCTACAGCATTTCCCATGTTTGAGATTGAAGCGGATTGAAAGTCTCTCCTTTTGGTAGAGTATTCCAAAAACGCCTTTGCAGGGGAGCTAATAGACGAAAAAATGCAGGATGGCAGGTACACAATAGTAGATGACATCATCTATTACAAAGGTCAGATATATCTTGTTCCATAATCCACTCTCAAAGAAAAGATATTGAGATCCGTACATGACGCACCATTAGTCGGACATCCATGATTCCTGAAGACTTACAGGTGGGTACGGGAGAGATTCTCTTGGAAGGGTCTTAAAGGGGATGTCTTAAAGTATGTGAGGGAATGCTTGACTTGTCAACAAAACAAGTCGGAGCTCACACACCCAACGAGTCTACTACAACCCTTGCCTATTCTGGAACAGAAGTGGGAGAGTATTTCTATGGATTTCATCACAAGGCTAGGAAAGGTGCAGGACAAGGACTGTATTTATATGGTGGTGGACAAATTAACCAACTACGCTCACTTCTTTGCCATATCCTTTGAGTACAAAGCCCCTCAAGTAGCAAAGCTCTTCTTCAGAGAGATTCAGACTCCACGGACTACCTAGGGTTATTGTGAACGACAGGGATAGCAGATTCTTCAGCGCCTTTTGGCAAGAGTTGTTCAAATTGGCGGGAACTGAGTTGACACCCAGTACGAGTTATCACCCCCAGACCGACGGGCAGACTGAGATCGTCAACAAATAGGTTGAGGGGTATCTGCGTCACTATGTTTCCGGCCAGCAAAAGGTGTGGATTAGATGGCTGCATCTTGGTGAGTAAAGCTACAATACCACCCATCACATGTCTATCGGGATGAGCCCATTTAGGGCATTGTACATCTATGAGGCCCCATCATTTGTAGAGTTGGCATTTGGCGAGAGTAGGGCTCCCAAAGCCAAAGATTGGATTCAGGAGAGTCGGGACATCTTGAGAGTCCTAGAGGACAACTTGTGAATGGGACAAAATCAATAGAAGACATATCCTGACCGTCACCGGGTGGAGCGTAGATTCGAGTTAGGATACCTGATCTTTTTGAGGCTCCAACCATATCAGCAATCTTCACTGAAGAAGAGTGGAGCAAAGAAACTCCAGCCATGTTTCTATGGGCCATACAAGGTGATCAGAAGAGTCGAAGAGGTGGCCTACGAGTTAGAGTTACCAGAGGGCAGCAGGATTCACAATGTATTCCATATCTCTCGTCTCAAGAAGGATTTTGGCCAGCGGGTTGTCTCTTCCACAAACCTACCACCCCTAGACGAGGAAGGTCATTTGATCCTGGTGCCTGACCAAATTTTGGCATTCTGGGAAAAACGTTTGAGGAGCAAGACAGTGAACGAGTATTTGATAAGATGGAAAGATCTACCAGAGGAGGATGCCACATGGGAGGGCGAGCGGATTCTACAGCATCCGGGGTTGCAATTGCTTGAGGACAAGCAATCTCGGGGAGGGAGGACTGTCATATCCCCTCCCCTTTGATCCCATCGTTGGAGGGACACGTTGGCTTAGGGGGGACTCCCCGTAGGCCATAGTCCCCAACGATAGCGGAGCCATGGAGATCCAAGGGGCACCAAGGGGAAACGACTTGCCCTTAAGGGGGGTAATTTGGGTCTAAAACAAGCAAGGCCGACCTGCCTTAAGGAACAAATCACCCACAAAAGAAGGAAAGCGAATTAAGAAGACGTTATAAGAAGAGGAGAGACTCATTTGGTAAGGACATAACTCAGATTTGGATATTTCAGTCTTTAGCTTTGGAGGTGGCTGCCTCAGTTTTCTGAGTTTTGTTTAACTCTTTATCTGTTGAGTTTCGGTGGGTTAAAACCTCACCCTAGCTCAACCCCTGCTCATTGCTAGCTACAGAAAGTCCATTTCTTAAGGTGCCTGTTGGGGAAGTCTGGCAAAGGACCATAGAGGAGGCTACAACTGCAAGAAAGGAAGGGCCGCCACCTGTTACAGGGTTGTCTCAGAGAATAGAGGAAGGGCCAAACCTGTAGTGGCTTTCTGGAGGAGGGGCCGGACCCTATAAGAGCTTGAAAGTATTGATCGAGGGCACACTGAAGCTGGTAAAAGTGCAGCAAGTACATTCTAGGAAACTTGGAGCACAGCCAGTAGACTCAATCACAGGTTTATTCATTCTATGTTGCTGTAGGGTTAGGGTTAACGCAGATTCTCTGTTGTTATCAAACTGTTGCTATAAATTCTCTGGTTATTGGTCTCAGTTTTTGGACAGCAGCCTCATCAGAGGGTTTCTGCTGGTATGGATTGTTGTTTACTGCTATTAACTAATTAAGGGCACAGCCCTACTCGCTTGGACACTGCTGGGATAATATTAACTAATTATCCCAGTTTTTTGACAGCAGCCTCATCAGAGGGTTTCTGTTGGTATGAATTGTTGTTTACTGCTATTAACTAATTAAGGGCACAGCCCTACTAGCTTGGACACTGCTGGGATAATATTTATGCTGGTTTTGGACATGGTTTACTGCTGGTTTGGGACAGCAAGTGTTGCTGGTTTATAATTGTGTTTGCTACTGTGTTGGATAGTATTCATTATGTATACAAGCCATTGTCGGTTGGATACTGTTTATTGATGTCGATTGAATACTATTGTTTGCTGGAAAATTGGATATTACTTGATGCTATTGCTGTACTACAACTGAAGATTGATATGGACATAGTTCTGAACTGTTTAAGTAGGGTTACTCCCTAGTTTGCCAGCTGACTTAAGAACCTAGAAACCCTAGGGATATTACAGTGCAGTACAATGTAGAACAAATAAATGAACTTCCACCTCTTCCACATGTTCGCATAGAGTTTGAAATTGACAAAACCCTGAACCAAGTAAAGTGGTATGGCAGAGGCCCCTTCGAATGCTATCCAGATAGAAAGCTGGTAGCACATAATTAAAACGAAGTTCTATGTCAACCAAGAAATCCTAGACACTACAAACTTAGAGGAAATGAAGGTAGACGACATTTCATAACTGAGGATATTGGAAAGGAAATAAAGGGATATTGAAGGCAATCAAAACATATTTAATGAACCTGTCAGAAACATGTTCAACTCCACCCTCAAGGAGGCATCTTCAAAAGATGGATAAATTTTCAAGTTCTATCAAAGCACATAAGATTAGCATATCAAACAATGCATCAGAACTATCAGACATGGTAAGTCTAGCATAACTTTTCAGCAGAATACTTGGAAAAGAGGATAAGCACAGAGACAGAAAACTGCAAAGTATAAGATAACCTAAGGAAAGCCTTAGAAAGTACAAGAAAGTAAAGTAGATGGTTCCATTAATGTCAAAACCTCGGTTTGACAAATTATGGTCTCTTGCTGAAGAAATTAGTTATAGTGACTATAAGAAAAGAAAGAAAATTTACCGGTATTGCAGAGTTGCTCAAAGATGGCAGCTCAGCAATCAATAATTATTTTGACACAGGATTACACATTTTTCATGGAATAGGTAATTGAGGGCAGAATGGCAGGCGTACAAAGCAATTTGTGCAGCATAGAAAGTTAGTGATTCTGATTAGAAACTTCTCAAATTTGCAGCTTCATTGCAAGGATCTACATTAAGATGGTAAAAACAGAAAAAGAAGCGTCAACTTTCAAGCTTTATGCTTTTTAGGATGATTGGATTCAGGGGAGTCAGGACATCTTGAGAGTCCTAAAGGACAACTTGCGAATGGCACAAAATCAGCAGAAGACGTACCTGTTAATTTTCAAGCATAAACAGATAACAATAGTTCACAGTAGTCTTCTTTTACTTTTAACAAATAATCTGAAGCATAAGAAACATTAAAAAACAACATTCACAGAGTGCACAATTATTTATCCTGGGAAACCCTCAAGGGGAAGAAAACCTAGCAAACTTCTTTGTGATATATTATCAGTCAACAAGTACAATGACAGTACAAGACTTCCTTAGAAGGAGATAAGCCAGTAACATTTACTGCTGTCTCTGTGTCTTTAAATATCTCTGAGTCTCTACTCAGATCTGCCCTCAGAACTATAGCTATTGTTGTAGCTTTTGCTGTCCCAAAAATGCCCTTAAGACTAACTCAAATCTGCCCTTGAGTTGCTGTCCAGAACAGCCTTTAAATGCTGTCCAGAACAGAAATATCAGCAGCTACAGAAGTGCCTCTGTTGCTGCTCAGAATAACTTTCAGATGCTGTCCAGAATATAGAAATCAGCTGCTATAGAACAGCCTCTTATATGCTGCCTGTTATCGCTCAGTTTGTAGTCTAGGTCAAATGGCTGAAAGGTAAGGATCAAACTGGCGTAACAGGAGCTTCCCCACCCACTGTCACCTCGATGGGGGGCTCTTTCTATTCAG
>JZKD02S1783762.1:87476-102999 GCA_000966675.3 Picea glauca | reverse complement strand
GTAGTGTTGGAGGATAGAGGCTATGATGTTGTTTTTAGCAGTGGTATAGCCTACTTGCGACATAAAGAAACAAGTCAAGTCAAGAAGATAGGGATTTGAGTTAAGAATCTCTACACGTTGCTGGTAGATGGTTGCAGTGCAATGATAGGCAAGGCAGAAATAGTGGTGAGCCGGGATGAGGGTGGATTATGGCACAGGAGATTAGGACATCCTCATCATGGAGCCTTGAAGATCATGCAGTAAATATCTACTGGACTTCCAAGAGGAACACTTTCTCAGTCATATCAGTGCAAGGGGTGCACCTTGGGGAAGTATGTAAATTCCACCTTTCATGAAAAGGAGAACCATGCTTCGGTGATCCTGGAGAGAATTCACACGGATGTGTGTGGAACATTCTTGGTTGCTTCAACAACAAAACATAGGTATTATGTTATTTTTGTTGATTAATTTTCTCATAAATGTTGGATATTCTTCATGCAGAAGAAGGATCAAACATTCTCAAAGTTCTGTGAGTTTAAAGCATTGGTGGAGAAAGAGTCGGGGAAGCAAGTGGAGGCTCTAAGGAGTGATAATGGTGGAGAATACATCTCTAATGAATTCAAAGACTTTTGCAGCAGAGAAGGAATTTGAAGAGAACTCATAGAGCCTCATAACCCACAACAAAATGGGGTCACGGAGAGAAAGAATAGAACGATCGTGGGTGCATCACGAGCGATGTTGCATGATCAAGGCCTACCATTGGATTTGTGGGCAGAAGCATGCAATACTGCAGTTTATGTGCAGAACCATTGTCCTCATAGAGTACTTGCCATGAGTACACCTGAAGAATCTTTTACTGGTAAGAAACCTGATGTTTCACATTTAAATTTTTTTGGCTCATCTATTTTTGTGCATGTGAACAAGGATGCCAGGAAGAAGCTGGAACCGACTGTTGAAGTTGGGATATTTGTGGGGTACACAGAAACACCCCATAATTATCATGTGTATTTGTCGAATAGTAAGATGATTGTTATGCGACGGGATATAAAATTTGATGAGGGGAAATCCATGCGATTGTTGCTTGAGAGGGAGATAGACTTGCATGCAGAAGAGGAACTGCTGGTTCCCAAGGATGAGTCTCAAGATGTGGATCAGCCACATGAGGAGATCCATGGAGTGAAGGAAACCACTCAAGTAGATCCATCCATCAGAAATGGAAGAAAGTGCATCACAAAAGCTGACAGATTGAGACTAGATGCTACACAGAATATAGGAGCCCCTATTTCACAGTGTAGACAGAGACAGTCTCCTGATCAATTTGTTGGATACATGGCTCTCATGATCAAATGTATTGTGAATGAACCATCTTCCTTTCAGGAAGAAGTGCAGGACCCCACTTGGGTTGATGCTATGGTAGAGGAGTATGACTCCATTGTCAAAAATAGTGTATGGGAAATTGTTCCAAGACTGATTGATAAATCAGTGGTAGGTTCAAGATGGATCTACAAGGTAAAGAAAACTGTTGATGGGAGTGTGGAGAAATAAAAGGCCATGTTTGTGGCCCAGGGATTCTCACAGATCAAGGGAATAGATTATGGTGAGACCTTTGCACCCGATGATAGGTACTCTTCCATAAGATCCATCCTTGCACTCTCAGCACATATGGGCTAGCACATTCATCAGATGGATGTAAAAATTGTGTTCCTCAACGGGATCATTGAGGAAGAAGTGTACATTGAGAATCCAAAAGGTTTTGAGACCTTTGACAGAGAGTCGCATGTGTGCAGACTCAAGAGAGAACTGTATGGGCTGAAGCATGCACCTCATGCTTGGTACACTCGGATAGACAGTTATTTCATCGGATTGAGCTTCACCAAAAGTGAAGCAGATGCAAACCTATACCAAATTGTGGGGGAGGGTAAGATTTTAATCATTGTGCTTTACATTGATGATTTAATATTGACTGGTGATGAGCAGCTGATATGCTCATGCAAGGAGGACCTTTCAAAAGAGTTTGAGATGAAGGATTTGGGCCTTCTTCATTATTTCATTGGTTTGGAAATATCACAGCGAGATGGTGAACTTATTGTGTCTCAAGGAAAGTATACCAGGGAGATACTAGGTAAGTTTCACATGGAGGGCTACAAACCCATGGATACTCCTCTTCTAGGAAACTGGAGGAAAGAGGATGTTACTTCTGGAGAAGTAGTGGATTGTATTGTCTATCGACAGTTAGTAGGTTCACTAATGTATTTAGTGAATACGAGACCAGACATTTGCTATGTGGTTAACCAACTAAGTCAAGTGATGGTTAAGCCTACCAAACTCTTTTGGAAGGTGGGTAAGCATGTCCTGAGATATCTGAAGGGTACATCTAAGTATGGATTATGGTACAGATAGACGGATGAGGTGAAGTTTCATGGCTTCATGGATGTAGATTGGGCAAGCAGCCCAACGGACAGAAAGAGCACATCAGAAGGGTTCTTTAGTATCAGATCTACAGTTGTTTCTTGGTACAGCAGGAAACAGAGATCCATGGCACTTAGTTCAGTGGAAGCGGAATACATGGCAGTGAGTCAAGTTTCATGTGAGGCTATCTGGATGAGGAAGATCTTGGTTGGTTTGTTTGGTTCTCATTTAGATCCGACAATGATTTATTGTGATAATCANGTAGTGTTGGAGGATAGAGGCTATGATGTTGTTTTTAGCAGTGGTATAGCCTACTTGCGACATAAAGAAACAAGTCAAGTCAAGAAGATAGGGATTTGAGTTAAGAATCTCTACACGTTGCTGGTAGATGGTTGCAGTGCAATGATAGGCAAGGCAGAAATAGTGGTGAGCCGGGATGAGGGTGGATTATGGCACAGGAGATTAGGACATCCTCATCATGGAGCCTTGAAGATCATGCAGTAAATATCTACTGGACTTCCAAGAGGAACACTTTCTCAGTCATATCAGTGCAAGGGGTGCACCTTGGGGAAGTATGTAAATTCCACCTTTCATGAAAAGGAGAACCATGCTTCGGTGATCCTGGAGAGAATTCACACGGATGTGTGTGGAACATTCTTGGTTGCTTCAACAACAAAACATAGGTATTATGTTATTTTTGTTGATTAATTTTCTCATAAATGTTGGATATTCTTCATGCAGAAGAAGGATCAAACATTCTCAAAGTTCTGTGAGTTTAAAGCATTGGTGGAGAAAGAGTCGGGGAAGCAAGTGGAGGCTCTAAGGAGTGATAATGGTGGAGAATACATCTCTAATGAATTCAAAGACTTTTGCAGCAGAGAAGGAATTTGAAGAGAACTCATAGAGCCTCATAACCCACAACAAAATGGGGTCACGGAGAGAAAGAATAGAACGATCGTGGGTGCATCACGAGCGATGTTGCATGATCAAGGCCTACCATTGGATTTGTGGGCAGAAGCATGCAATACTGCAGTTTATGTGCAGAACCATTGTCCTCATAGAGTACTTGCCATGAGTACACCTGAAGAATCTTTTACTGGTAAGAAACCTGATGTTTCACATTTAAATTTTTTTGGCTCATCTATTTTTGTGCATGTGAACAAGGATGCCAGGAAGAAGCTGGAACCGACTGTTGAAGTTGGGATATTTGTGGGGTACACATAAACACCCCATAATTATCATGTGTATTTTTCAAATAGTAAGATGATTGTTATGCGACGGGATATAAAATTTGATGAGGGGAAATCCATGCGATTGTTGCTTGAAGGGGAGCTAGACTTGCATGCAGAAGAGGAACTGCTGGTTCCCAAGGATGAGTCTCAAGATGTGGATCAGCCACATGAGGAGATCCATGGAGTGAAGGAAACCACTCAAGTAGATCCATCCATCAGAAATGGAAGAAAGTGCATCACAAAAGCTGACAGATTGAGACTAGATGCTACACAGAATATAGGAGCCCCTATTTCACAGTGTAGACAGAGACAGTCTCCTGATCAATTTGTTGGATACATGGCTCTCATGATCAAATGTATTGTGAATGAACCATCTTCCTTTCAGGAAGAAGTGCAGGACCCCACTTGGGTTGATGCTATGGTAGAGGAGTATGACTCCATTGTCAAAAATAGTGTATGGGAAATTGTTCCAAGACTGATTGATAAATCAGTGGTAGGTTCAAGATGGATCTACAAGGTAAAGAAAACTGTTGATGGGAGTGTGGAGAAATAAAAGGCCATGTTTGTGGCCCAGGGATTCTCACAGATCAAGGGAATAGATTATGGTGAGACCTTTGCACCCGATGATAGGTACTCTTCCATAAGATCCATCCTTGCACTCTCAGCACATATGGGCTAGCACATTCATCAGATGGATGTAAAAATTGTGTTCCTCAACGGGATCATTGAGGAAGAAGTGTACATTGAGAATCCAAAAGGTTTTGAGACCTTTGACAGAGAGTCGCATGTGTGCAGACTCAAGAGAGAACTGTATGGGCTGAAGCATGCACCTCATGCTTGGTACACTCGGATAGACAGTTATTTCATCGGATTGAGCTTCACCAAAAGTGAAGCAGATGCAAACCTATACCAAATTGTGGGGGAGGGTAAGATTTTAATCATTGTGCTTTACATTGATGATTTAATATTGACTGGTGATGAGCAGCTGATATGCTCATGCAAGGAGGACCTTTCAAAAGAGTTTGAGATGAAGGATTTGGGCCTTCTTCATTATTTCATTGGTTTGGAAATATCACAGCGAGATGGTGAACTTATTGTGTCTCAAGGAAAGTATACCAGGGAGATACTAGGTAAGTTTCACATGGAGGGCTACAAACCCATGGATACTCCTCTTCTAGGAAACTGGAGGAAAGAGGATGTTACTTCTGGAGAAGTAGTGGATTGTATTGTCTATCGACAGTTAGTAGGTTCACTAATGTATTTAGTGAATACGAGACCAGACATTTGCTATGTGGTTAACCAACTAAGTCAAGTGATGGTTAAGCCTACCAAACTCTTTTGGAAGGTGGGTAAGCATGTCCTGAGATATCTGAAGGGTACATCTAAGTATGGATTATGGTACAGATAGACGGATGAGGTGAAGTTTCATGGCTTCATGGATGTAGATTGGGCAAGCAGCCCAACGGACAGAAAGAGCACATCAGAAGGGTTCTTTAGTATCAGATCTACAGTTGTTTCTTGGTACAGCAGGAAACAGAGATCCATGGCACTTAGTTCAGTGGAAGCGGAATACATGGCAGTGAGTCAAGTTTCATGTGAGGCTATCTGGATGAGGAAGATCTTGGTTGGTTTGTTTGGTTCTCATTTAGATCCGACAATGATTTATTGTGATAATCAGAGTTGCATTAAACTCTCGATTAATCTTGTGTTTCATGATAGATCTAAGCATATATATATTCAGTATCATCATCTCAGAGATTGTGTGCAGCGGAAGATCATGTTGCTTCAATACATTCCTACGGATGATCATGATGCGGATATTCTGACGAAGGCACTCACCAGGGGAAAATTCGAATATCACAGAGACAGGATTGGGGTAAAGGATAATCCCTTTCTTGTTGAGAGGGAGTGTTGAAAATTCAACAAGAAACATGTGTCTAATTTATTTTTCCCTTAAATAAATTAGACAATAAATATTAATCTATTATCTCATTNAACTGAGTGATTTGGAATTGTAACAGAATTATAAGTGTAGTTAAGTGAGTTAATATCAGTTGTACTAGTTGTAACTAAACATGCACTACTGAGAGTTCAGTTAATCAGTGAACTCACATGCAACTGAAGATTCGCCACGGTTAACTACATGCATGCCAATTCCAATGGAGATCTAGTTGAGATAAGAGGTGAAAGGGACAATTTGGCTATCAGTTGTGATTTGGTCACACATGCAGTGAATATTCTTATGAGCATGTGAAAACAAGGCAATTGCATTCATTCGATTCATTGTGAGAATTCAAATTGCAGAGATTGTGCAGAGGAGGCAAGCTGTCTGGACACGAGAATTGGCACATGTATTTGCTAATTTGTGTATGACAGTGTGAGATGATTGTATTGTACTGAGAGCTCTTGGATTAGAGTTTTGTATGAGATTATTTCATGATTCATAATATACATAATATATGATAGTGGGGTTTTTAGCTTTACGCTTTCCCAGTAAAACTTCTATGTTGTGTGTTATTGATATTTCACTTCATGCATTGTGGTTGTGATCATCGTTTAATTTCTTCCACAATAATAATAGTAGAAGTGATTTTGTATTTAACAAGTGGTGGAAATTGTTAGATCAGGAGAATCACAGGAATACATTAATTTGTATCGAAATTTCTACACATAGTTGCATAAAATTGCATATAGTTGAATAATTGCATAAGTTGCATTGTTTCATAAAGTTGCATGTTGCATAAAGTTTCATAAAGTAGCATAAGTTCCATAAATTTGCATACAGTTGCATAAGTTGCATAGTTGCATAAAGTTGCATATAGACCAAGACTCCTGCATCCTGGATTTTTTCCACATATGAACATATAAACATTGAAGCATCCAAAGAGAGAGAGAGAGAGAGAGAGAGAGAGAGAGATGAATAACATTGTGAAATTCTCCCCTCTCCCTCATATTCCCAAATGGAGGTTGATATTAACTTCCTACTAATCATGCACAGTTGGTAACCCCAAAGGACTTGGTGGTTTTTCATACTGTGACTTCCCATTGGAAATACACCTTTGGTGATATGGCCAAACCAAATGACTTATACATTTGGGCTACATAAATATGGACATGGATAACTTCAATATCTACTTGGGCCAATGGGATGCCAAATATCCTGATCTCTAAACTCTTGTGTTTCAAGAAAATCAAGGAAGGTTATGTGCTATCACCTCCACTTCATGCCATCTCTAAGATCGATTAGGTGATGATGGGAGTTTGTAGGGATTGTGAAGTAACTATGTGTGATAATAATGATGAGATAAGGGTGGAATCATTGAATATTTCCAACTTTAATCCAATGGAGGACCTCTTAAGCTACCCCCTACATCAAATATTATTTGCATTGAATGGTTATGGGGAGTGGAATAAACAAGGAAAACATCATAATGGGTGTGAATCTATGCTTTTAAAATGATGTAGACCCCCCATCCTCGGAATCGAGGTCCACATAGGATCATTCTAAATCTGCCCTTCTGAGGCTGATGAAATCTTAGGTTCCTCCACAAGGAATCCTACACACACAACAATAGTGTTTTTTCACAGGTCCTTATGAGTATGCCCCATGTGAAACAACACAAAGCACCACTAAACTCCCCTGACCACAATAAAATGATCGCGCCCTTTTTCCTTATCAGGACTTTCCTTTTCATTCCTTTTCGAGATTTCAGGTTTCGCGATTTCACGAATCCTTTTGTCAAGGTTCTTGACCTTTCCACCTTCTAAAACTCGAAATGACGATTTTTCCGAAATGCTTGGCCATGTCCTCCTACATAGTTGTATCATGTTTCAGGACTTTGGGAGTTCCAAAATAAGGAATCCTGACCTCTTGTCTTCGCAACTATCGAAATGTCGAAACCCAAAATGTTCATCAAAACATTGATTTCTATCGGAACTTTTTTTTTTTTCTTTTCGGGGTTTCAGACTTTGTGATTTCATGAGTCCTGATGTAAAGATTCCAAATATCTAACCTCCACAAACCCCAAACACCAAAAAAATATCTCCAACGGGATCAATGGCTATAAGCCTCCCTTTGATCCAATGGCTGGAGTGATTTCGGACTTTCGGTTATAGGGAATCCAAGACTCTCGATCCCAGAACACTGTCCTCTCGAGTTCCCAAACCCCGAATCACCAAATTGTCGAAATGCCACTTCACACTATTTTGAGTTTTACAATTTTGGGGGTTCTCATGTGAAGAGCCCCGAATTATTGTCGATGGGAATGCCAAAATCCTGATTCCTAAAATGTCTAAATATCACTTCACGTTATCCTCGATCTAGCAACTTCAAAATTCTAAATGCAAGGGCCCAAACTCCCTTTCCTCAGGACTTCCAGTATTCTGAATCCTAAATTCCCGAAATTCCTAAATTCATCCTTCACTATTCTTTTCGCGATTTAGGAGTTAGAGTGACCAAGGGTTTTGGATTACACTCTGGACTCACAAATCCTGAATTCCTGAAATAATTTGACGCTCCAATAGATCACAATCAATGGTCCACGTTGACTCTTGTTACCAGAGTGATGGATTCATCCCTCATCCACCTTGCAACTTCTCTGTATCTTACGGTTCTCATGATTTGGGGAGTTCTCCTCGAAGAATTCCAACCGCTCGATTTCTTCCTTGACTGCTCCTTCGAAATGAACCAGTATTCTTATACTAGAACTCAAATCTTGCGAAATGACTTCGAATCCCCCCTTTGAACACTTCAAAGGTGTTAACCCTTCTGAGCTTTTCTCTGACAACTTCAAATCACAAAAGAACTCCTGCACGCACTCCTTGCGACAATCCTTCAAATACTTCTGGGTATTTGAACTCACGAATCTGTGCACTTTCTCTACAATAGTAGTCCTTCAATCTCTCAACCTTAGTTGATAAGTTCTAAGGTCTCGAACAGCCTGTGCACACCTTGCATGGATTTTGTGCTTGTCTTTCACTTCTGCTAAAATGAGAACAATGGTATCCTTCCTAAGCTTTTAGAGATAAACTCTGATCCTTCATCAACGCACTCCTTGCGGATGTTTCACTGCACTCCTTGCAGAAACTTCTCACTGAGGATGAGAAACAATTGAAACTCATTTCCTGTATCTCTCAGACATCAAACATCTAACTTGAAAACATACATTCATATACAACATAATAACAAATGCATGATAGAGAGAGTAAGAAACTGTAAACAGACCATTCAACATGTGTACACAGAAAACATCATAACACCATGAGTCTAAATCAAAGCTTCATATATTAATTCAAGCTTATGTACATTGGTTCTCCTCTACAACTCTCCTCTTCTCTATGCTAATGTGCTTAATTGATATAATTCTGATTGATACAATGATACAAAGATGAGGGTGTCTATAGTCGTTTTCCCTCCTATTCCTAAAACTATCTAATCTGGAATTTAAATCTACCTACTTTCATTAACTGGGCATAAATGCCTTTTACATCGATAGATGAGAGCAGATTGCTCAAGATCTATTTACAATCACTTATTCATAAATGCACGTATTCCTTCCTTAAATATTTCATTAATATTCCTTCCTTAGTCTTTCAAAATATTTCAAAACATTTTCAACATGTGAAAAACTGTGTTGCGCTCATCCCAGTTGTCTTCCTCCTCTGCACTTGCTTGTTGTTGGCAATGCTCCTGTATCATACTCCCTCGCTTGAAAATTTCCATGGAATCCTGTTTATGAGTTATTGCATGGTCTGTCCATGCTTATGAATTTCTGCTTCATTCTCCCAACTGGCATATTCAACTGGATGTTCCTTCCATTTGACCAAGTATTCAAAATACTCTTTTCTCCTGGTCCTCTTCCTGATTCTCTTGTCAAGTATACTTTCCATCTGTGGATTTTCAACTATAGACATTTTTTTAGTCCACTGAATCTCTTTTTGTTCACTGACTGCTTCTGCTTATTCAACTCTGTAAGGGTACAAATCTGAGATGTTGAATATTGGTGAAATTCTGATCCCATCAGGTAGTTCAATCTCATATGTATTTGCCCCAAATTTCTTTACGATCTTGCATGGTCCAATCTTCTTCATTTTCAATTTCTTATATGTTCCCCTTGGGAACCTTTCTTTCCTCAGATGTGCAAGAATCAGATCACCAACTTCAAACTAAATTTCTCGCCTATGTTGATTTTCTCTGCGTTTATACTCTTGACTCAAATTTTGCAAACGTTCCCTCACTTGGNAACTGAGTGATTTGGAATTGTAACAGAATTATAAGTGTAGTTAAGTGAGTTAATATCAGTTGTACTAGTTGTAACTAAACATGCACTACTGAGAGTTCAGTTAATCAGTGAACTCACATGCAACTGAAGATTCGCCACGGTTAACTACATGCATGCCAATTCCAATGGAGATCTAGTTGAGATAAGAGGTGAAAGGGACAATTTGGCTATCAGTTGTGATTTGGTCACACATGCAGTGAATATTCTTATGAGCATGTGAAAACAAGGCAATTGCATTCATTCGATTCATTGTGAGAATTCAAATTGCAGAGATTGTGCAGAGGAGGCAAGCTGTCTGGACACGAGAATTGGCACATGTATTTGCTAATTTGTGTATGACAGTGTGAGATGATTGTATTGTACTGAGAGCTCTTGGATTAGAGTTTTGTATGAGATTATTTCATGATTCATAATATACATAATATATGATAGTGGGGTTTTTAGCTTTACGCTTTCCCAGTAAAACTTCTATGTTGTGTGTTATTGATATTTCACTTCATGCATTGTGGTTGTGATCATCGTTTAATTTCTTCCACAATAATAATAGTAGAAGTGATTTTGTATTTAACAAGTGGTGGAAATTGTTAGATCAGGAGAATCACAGGAATACATTAATTTGTATCGAAATTTCTACACATAGTTGCATAAAATTGCATATAGTTGAATAATTGCATAAGTTGCATTGTTTCATAAAGTTGCATGTTGCATAAAGTTTCATAAAGTAGCATAAGTTCCATAAATTTGCATACAGTTGCATAAGTTGCATAGTTGCATAAAGTTGCATATAGACCAAGACTCCTGCATCCTGGATTTTTTCCACATATGAACATATAAACATTGAAGCATCCAAAGAGAGAGAGAGAGAGAGAGAGAGAGAGAGAGATGAATAACATTGTGAAATTCTCCCCTCTCCCTCATATTCCCAAATGGAGGTTGATATTAACTTCCTACTAATCATGCACAGTTGGTAACCCCAAAGGACTTGGTGGTTTTTCATACTGTGACTTCCCATTGGAAATACACCTTTGGTGATATGGCCAAACCAAATGACTTATACATTTGGGCTACATAAATATGGACATGGATAACTTCAATATCTACTTGGGCCAATGGGATGCCAAATATCCTGATCTCTAAACTCTTGTGTTTCAAGAAAATCAAGGAAGGTTATGTGCTATCACCTCCACTTCATGCCATCTCTAAGATCGATTAGGTGATGATGGGAGTTTGTAGGGATTGTGAAGTAACTATGTGTGATAATAATGATGAGATAAGGGTGGAATCATTGAATATTTCCAACTTTAATCCAATGGAGGACCTCTTAAGCTACCCCCTACATCAAATATTATTTGCATTGAATGGTTATGGGGAGTGGAATAAACAAGGAAAACATCATAATGGGTGTGAATCTATGCTTTTAAAATGATGTAGACCCCCCATCCTCGGAATCGAGGTCCACATAGGATCATTCTAAATCTGCCCTTCTGAGGCTGATGAAATCTTAGGTTCCTCCACAAGGAATCCTACACACACAACAATAGTGTTTTTTCACAGGTCCTTATGAGTATGCCCCATGTGAAACAACACAAAGCACCACTAAACTCCCCTGACCACAATAAAATGATCGCGCCCTTTTTCCTTATCAGGACTTTCCTTTTCATTCCTTTTCGAGATTTCAGGTTTCGCGATTTCACGAATCCTTTTGTCAAGGTTCTTGACCTTTCCACCTTCTAAAACTCGAAATGACGATTTTTCCGAAATGCTTGGCCATGTCCTCCTACATAGTTGTATCATGTTTCAGGACTTTGGGAGTTCCAAAATAAGGAATCCTGACCTCTTGTCTTCGCAACTATCGAAATGTCGAAACCCAAAATGTTCATCAAAACATTGATTTCTATCGGAACTTTTTTTTTTTTCTTTTCGGGGTTTCAGACTTTGTGATTTCATGAGTCCTGATGTAAAGATTCCAAATATCTAACCTCCACAAACCCCAAACACCAAAAAAATATCTCCAACGGGATCAATGGCTATAAGCCTCCCTTTGATCCAATGGCTGGAGTGATTTCGGACTTTCGGTTATAGGGAATCCAAGACTCTCGATCCCAGAACACTGTCCTCTCGAGTTCCCAAACCCCGAATCACCAAATTGTCGAAATGCCACTTCACACTATTTTGAGTTTTACAATTTTGGGGGTTCTCATGTGAAGAGCCCCGAATTATTGTCGATGGGAATGCCAAAATCCTGATTCCTAAAATGTCTAAATATCACTTCACGTTATCCTCGATCTAGCAACTTCAAAATTCTAAATGCAAGGGCCCAAACTCCCTTTCCTCAGGACTTCCAGTATTCTGAATCCTAAATTCCCGAAATTCCTAAATTCATCCTTCACTATTCTTTTCGCGATTCAGGACTTATAGTGACCAAGGGTTTTGGATTACACTCTGGACTCACAAATCCTTAATCCCTGAAATAATTTGACGCTCCAGTAGATCACAGTCAATGGTCCACCTTGACTCTTGTTACCAGAGTGATGGATTCATCCCTCCTTATCCACCTTGCAACTTCTCTGTATCTTACGGTTCTCATGATTTGGGGAGTTCTCCTCGAAGAATTCCAAACGCTCGATTTCTTCCTTGACTGCTCCTTCGAAATGAACCAGTATTCTTATACTGGAACTCAAATCTTATGAAATGACTTCGAATCCCCCCTTTGAACACTTCAAAGGTGTTAACCCTTCTGATCTTTTCTCTGACAACTTCAAATCACAAAAGAACTCCTGCACGCACTCCTTGCGACAATCCTTCAAATACTTCTGGGTATTTGAACTCATGACTCTGTGCACTTTCTCTACAATAGTAGTCCTTCAATCTCTCAACCTTAGTTGATAAGTTCTAAGGTCTCGAACAGCCTGTGCACACCTTGCATGGCTTTTTTTCTTGTCTTTCACTTCTGCTAAAATGAGAACACCAGTATCCTTCCTAAGCTTTTAGAGATAAACTATGATCCTTCATCAACGCAGTCCTTGCGGATGTTTCACTGTACTCCTTGCAGGAACTTCTCACTCAGGATGAGAAACAATTGAAACTCATTTCTTGTATCTCTCAGACATCAAACATCTAACTTGAAAACATACATTCATATACAGCATAATAACAAATGCATGACAGAGAGAGTAAGAAACTGTAAACAGACCATTCAGCATGTGTACACAGAAAACATCATAACACCATGAGTCTGAATCAAAGCTTCATATATTAATTCAAGCTTATGTACATTGGTTCTCCTCTACAACTCTCCTCTTCTCTATGCTAATGTGCTTAATTGATCTAATTCTGATTGATACAATGATACAAAGATGAGGGTGTCTATAGTCGTTTTCCCTCCTATTCCTAAAACTATCTAATCTGGAATTTAAATCTACCTACTTTCATTAACTGGGCATAAATGCCTTTTACATCGATAGATGAGAGCAGATTGCTCAAGATCTATTTACAATCACTTATTCATAAATGCACGTATTCCTTCCTTAAATATTTCATTAATATTCCTTCCTTAGTCTTTCAAAATATTTCAAAACATTTTCAACATGTGAAAAACTGTGTTGCGCTCATCCCAGTTGTCTTCCTCCTCTGCACTTGCTTGTTGTTGGCAATGCTCCTGTATCATACTCCCTCGCTTGAAAATTTCCATGGAATCCTGTTTATGAGTTATTGCATGGTCTGTCCATGCTTATGAATTTCTGCTTCATTCTCCCAACTGGCATATTCAACTGGATGTTCCTTCCATTTGACCAAGTATTCAAAATACTCTTTTCTCCTGGTCCTCTTCCTGATTCTCTTGTCAAGTATACTTTCCATCTGTGGATTTTCAACTATAGACATTTTTTTAGTCCACTGAATCTCTTTTTGTTCACTGACTGCTTCTGCTTATTCAACTCTGTAAGGGTACAAATCTGAGATGTTGAATATTGGTGAAATTCTGATCCCATCAGGTAGTTCAATCTCATATGTATTTGCCCCAAATTTCTTTACGATCTTGCATGGTCCAATCTTCTTCATTTTCAATTTCTTATATGTTCCCCTTGGGAACCTTTCTTTCCTCAGATGTGCAAGAATCAGATCACCAACTTCAAACTAAATTTCTCGCCTATGTTGATTTTCTCTGCGTTTATACTCTTGACTCAAATTTTGCAAACGTTCCCTCACTTGGCTATGAAGTTCATTCAATGCTTCTGCAAAATCCTCTGCACTAGCACTTCTAGTTTCATTATGTTCTGAATCCTTCAATTTTGAAACTCCCCTTGGCTACATTCCATACACAATTTGGAATGGACTCTGCCATATGCTTCTGTTGAGTGAATCATTGTAAGAAAATTCTGCCTGTGGCAGAATGTGATCCCACTGATTGTGGTATTCAGTCACTAGGATCCTTACCAAATCTCCTAAGCTCCTGTTCAAAACTTCTGTTTTCCCATCCATCTAAGGATGATAAGCTAAGCTAAATGAAAAATTTGTCCCTAGATTCTTCCATAAAGTCCTCCAGAAATGTCCCACGAACTTGGTGTCTCAATCTGAAACTATACTTCTTGGTAAGTCGTGAAGTCTGACAACTTTCTTGAAAAAAAAGTTCACAATATGTGTTGTGTCATTGGTTTTCTGACATGGTATAAAATGTGCCATTTTTGAAAATATGTCTACCACCACAAAGATTGAATCAAATCCTCTTTGCATTCTTGGCATCCCTAATATAAAATCCATGCTCACTACATCCCACAGCCTCTTAGGTATGGGTAATGGCTGGTATAACCCTATGTTCTGCCTTTTTCCCTTTGTGTGCTGACAAATTCTACACCTGTCCACAAATATCTTAACATTTGTCCTCATTCCTGGCCAAAAATATGATCCATTCAGTTTTGAGAACGTCTTATCATGACTGAAGTGTCCGGCCAATCCTCCACTGTGTTTTTCTTTCAGCAGATTCTCCCTCATGGAGCATTTTAGAATACATAACTAATTTCCCCTGAATAATAATCCATCTTGGATCATATATTCAGTCCACTTGCTTCTGTCCCTGAGAATTGGATTCTCAGATGCCTCATATGCCTCTTTAAAGTCTGGATTGTCTCTGTACATTTCTTTGAGATTATCAAAACCCAAAGTTTTGACTCTAAATTCCTGCATAAGCAAACATTTCCTGCTCAAAGCATCAACAACTTTGTTAGCAGTTCTAGAAATATGTTTAAATACAAAAGCAAAATTCTGCATGTATTCAACCCATTTAACTTGTCTTTGGTTCAACTTCTCCTGTTGAGTCATGAATTGTAAAGCATGATTATCGCTATACAAAACAAACTCTTTAGGAACCAAATAATGCCTCCATTACTTCAGCGCTTGTATGACTGCATAAAATTCCTTGTCATATGTGGAGTTCTTAACCTTCGCTTCATTCATTTTCTCACTGAAGTATGTGATCGGTCTGTCATCTTGGCTTAATACTGCTCCAATTGCAAATCCACTAGCATCACACTTGACCTGAAATGTCTTATTGAAATCTGGCAACACCAGAATTGGTTGTTCAGTAATCTTTTTCTTCAGCAAGTTGAAACTTTTTTCTGCTTCCTC
>JZKD02S1783751.1:71896-82975 GCA_000966675.3 Picea glauca | reverse complement strand
GTGACCAACTGTGTCTTTTAAAACATCACAAGTAAACAATCTTTAACACTTAACCATTTAACATAAATGCAACTCATTAACACCACATGGGCGATGCCCAAACTAGACACCTTAAAATTTTATTAGAATATGATGCAACCAAGTCTTTGCAATGTTAAGTTTGGCTAACCACCCCAACTCTACAATCATAGCAATATCACAAGTCCTTTTTGAACTTGTGACCACACTACTAGATAATTACCCTTGCAAAACTTTTGAGCTTGCCACCTGCAATCTCGGTCTCCTTCTAGCAAGAATTTTGTCAATGAACCTACTATTTGCTTTAAACATCCTCTTCTTTTTCACTAGAATGCTTTGCCCTACGAAGTTCTTGTTGAATTTTTTAATGATTGCTCAAGCACATGTAGTTTCTTTTCAATTTAGCATGAACTTGAACCATAAACAATGCAGCAACACAATAGTTGTAGTAAACAAAGATCACAAGAAGAATAACCATGCACAAGACATAAGAAGTTATCCTAAGAAAACCCTTCTCAAACAAGGGAAAAACCCAACAATCCTTTGCTATAGAGTCAAGAGAAGATAACCCTCACACCATAAACCCTAGTGCACACAAGAGGGTGCTATATGAATAAGAAAAATAGTGCATAGAAGAAGTGTGCACTAAATTTCAAATCTCCAAGTATGTGTTGTGAGTGAATGAGATATGATCCACAATGGGGATGTATCTCTCTAATAAATACATGACCTAACTCATCAATAGATGTGCTTATTGTCACAATAGGGTCGACTTGTATAACTCAATAATATAATTAATATTTTACACAATATTAATTATCTTTACACAGTAGGGCCGACTTGTACCCTTCGCAATAGAAATTAGGGTTTCACAATAATCTTACTCTTAGACAATATAGCAAGGGATCTCCCACACATCCTCCAGTGCTCTGCCACTAGGGACAAGTCCACATGTGCTCAACCACAAGGGTCATCGCCCTCAACAGATCAACTCAACTAAATCCATAGGAGTACGAACTAGAGATCCATCTCAAGTCAACTCAACTAAGTCCATAGGAGTAAGACATGAGACCATATCAAGTCATCTCAACTCAGTCCAGAGGAGCACGAGAAGAGACCAACACAAGTCATCTCAACTCAATCCAGAGTAGTACGACTCACCTATCACATAGGTTTTCTCACAGATCATCTCAACTCAATATAGAGGAGAACGATCTGGAGAATGTCTCATGAAGCTGAAATCATCAACACTCCCTCTCATCTAGGGAGGCATTCTCCACCAGGCCAAGTCTCTCACAAAAGTACTCGAACTTCGTCATGGCAAGCGGTTTGGTGAAGACATCTACAACATACTTGTGTGTAGAAAGGTACTACACATGTATTTCTTTCCTCTACACCATATCTCTGATGTAATGGTATTTGATTTCAATGTGTTTCGATTTATCGTGAAATACAAGATTCTCTAAGATCTTCATACAAATTTCGTTATCTTAATGGATAACAGTGGAATCTATCTCATGTCCAAATAAGTCTGCAAGGATCTTGTGAAGCCATACTTCTTCGCGGATTACCACACATAATGAAATTTACTATGCTTCTATGGTACTCAAAGCCAAAGAAGTTTGTTTCCTGTTGCACCAGGAGACCATGGAAGATCCTAAAGTAAAACAACAACCGGAGGTGCTCTTTCGGTCCACTGCGCTCCCTACCCAATCTACATCGGCATATCCTTGCAATCTCATGTCTATGTTGGAGGCATATCTTAGTCCATAATCAATTGTGCCTTGTAAATATCTCAACACATGCTTCGCTGCTATCCAGTGTGTATGTCTCGACTGACTCATAAATTGACTGACTACTCACTGCATAGCATATATCAGGTCTGGTGTTAACCAAATTCATCAATGATCCAATCAGTTGTTTGTAAATATGTGGACCAATCTCTCCTGAATTAGAAGAAGTCTTGTTCAGTTTCTTCATATTCATCACCATCGGTGTAGGCATGGGCTTGCAGTCTGTCATCCCGAATTTCTTCAATATCTCAACTGTGTATTTCCCCTAACTCTGGAGAATCTCATTAGTCCTCTTCCACACTTCTAGTCCCAAGAAGTAATTCATCATACCAAGGTCCTTCATCTCAAATTCATAAGCCAATGCACACTTGCATTCAACAATAAGGCTTTATAAACCGGTGAGGAATAAGTCATCAATGTATAGGACTAAAATCAGGCACTCATCACCAACAATGTTGTAGTATAGGTTGGGATCAACAACACTCTTGTTGAAGCCCAAACTCATCAAGTATCCATCAATCTCCTCATACCATGCTCAAGGTGTCTGCTTTAGTCCATACATGGCTTTTTTCTACCTGCACACATGAGAATCCTCATATATCATGAATCCATATCACTACTCGATGTAAAAGTCTTCCTCGATCTCTCCATTGAGAAAGGTTGTCTTCACATCCATCTGATGTAGTCTCCAACCCATCGATGCGGCAAGGGAAATAATCGTGCTGATGGAAGTGTATCAGGAAACATGAGAAAATGTCTCCTCATAATCTATTCCCTCCACCTGAGAGAATCCTCTAGCCACAAATCTCACTTTGTACTTCTCGACACTTCCATCAGTTGCATGGTTGATCTTATAGATCCACTTGGAGGTCACTATAGACTTCCCTTTCGGTCTCGGAACAATATCCCACACATCATTCCTCATGATGGACTGATACTCTTCGGTCATGGCATCTTGCCAAACCTGTTGACCTGTTGCTTCTCCATGACAAGAAGGCTCAGTGTCAATGATGTGGCTCATAGCTGAAACATAGCTCAAAAATATATGTGGTCTCTTGCTCTCTCGGAATGTACCATGAGGAGCTCAATGTCCCTCTGCCTCCTTCATAGTTTGTCGAGCCCATGCAGGCCTCTTCTGGCCTACTACAATGTCTCTTGGAATATCAACTAGAGCTATGGGATCAACTGGCTCAATTGGATCAGTAATTGTCTCCCTGTGAACTGTTGAAGCGGGAGAAGATATTGTCTCTTCTTTCTTCTCACTGTCAATCTCCATCTAAGATTCTCTAGATCTTTGAAAGGCTATTTCTTCCTCAAAGGTGACATCTCTGCTAACTTCAATTTGTCTCTGACCAGGGATGTAGACCTGGTATGCCATCGAGGATTCATTGTACCCCACAAATGTAACCTTTCTTCCTGAAGGGTCTAGCTTGGTCCTCTTTTCCTTGGGTACATGAATGTATACTAGACACCCAAATATCATGAAGTGTCTAACCTTAGGCTTCACTCCGGTGAAAGCTTCTTCAGGATTCATGTTCTTCAAAATATTATGAGGACTCTCATTCCGAACATACACAGTTTTCATGGATGCATCTGCCTACATAATCATAGGTAGATTATGATCATGTATCATTACTTTGGTTTCCTCAACAATGGATATGTTCTTCCTCTCTACAACCCCATTCTGTTGAGGGTTATAAGAAACGATGTACTCCCTCTTGATCCCTGCCTCAATACATAAATCATTGAAATCCTTGGAGGTTTACTCTCCTCCATTATCTGATCTCAACATTTTGATCTTCCTCCCGGTCAGGTTCTCAACCTTACCTTTAAACTCTTGAAATCTCGCAAGGACGCCATCCTTGGTCTTCAAGAAGTAAATCCATGTCTTTCGAGAGTGATCATCGATGAAGAGCACATAGTACAAGTATCCTCTCAAGGAAGCAACGGTCGTAGGTCCACAAACATTTGTCACTACTCGGTCACAGGTCCACGAACATAGGTCACTACTCGAAAAGGACCCCTTGACATTCTTGCCAAGAGCACAACCTCTGCAAACCCATCATTCTCGATATGTATCTCTGGAAGAATGTCACCACCTTCCCCAGAGAGGGAAGGGATCTATAATGTAAATGAGTAAGTCTCATATGCCATAGATCCCTCAAGCTAATAGTATCATGTAATAAGGCCTGGATTGGTCGGACAGTCAATCTATACAAACTATTTTCTCAAACACCAATCATTGGAGAAGAATCCATGTTTGAGTTCTTGTGCCATGCAAGAACTTTTCATTCGGAGAAAATAACCTTGTAGCCTTTATCCTCTAAGGAAGAAACAAAAACAAGGATTCTTTTCATCCCAGGTACATATAGTACCTCACTTAATTGAAGTGGTATGTTAGAATCTAGTTGGAAGGAAGAATATCCAACTCCCTTCATAGTATATCTGGCATTATCACTAAGTACAACATGCAGACAAGACTCTTTCTCTACAAGATCTGTAAGATGTTCTGTATATCCAGTCATGTGTCTGGAAGCACCACTGTCAATCAACCAAATATCACTATCAGTAGGAACCGTACCTGAGAGTGTTTAAATGAAGAAAAACGCTTCATATTTTATGTCTTCATCTCTTTGAGGTGGTTCCGAATCAACATCGGCAATGGAGTCATTTTGTCTTCCTTTCTTCCTGGTAGGACGATCTCTCGCAATGTGTCCATACTTGTCACATATGAAACATTGAATCTTTGATATGTCTTTTCTGTGTTCATGACCTAGAGTTGTTGAAGTTTTCTTTTCATTGAATGCTTTGTTGAAACTTCTTATTTTTCTTTTGCCTCTCTTTGCATGAGAAGCAAGGGCTTGATTTTCATCATGATGGGAGTCTTGCACACCTTTGGCTATAAGTATGGTTTCCTCCTGAGTGCAGTCTACCCATAGATAATAAAATTGAGGTAAATATAATCTTCCATTGATACTTTGAATGAAAGGTTCCCAATGGCTTGGAAGAGCATTGAGAGTAATCATGACAATATCTCTTTCTGTTATGGTTTCTCCAATGGCACCTAATTGATCTTTGATCTCTGAAATATTCATGAAGAAGGTAGCAATGGTGTCATCTTTCGTCATCTTGAGATTTTGAAGTTGGTGTTTCAATGTAAGAGCTATGTGAGTGTTGTTGCTTTCAAACATCTTCTTCAACGCATCACACATTAGATAAGTTGTCTTCAAGGTAGAAATGTGAGGTAGTAGATGATCTCTTACTAAGTATATGATTATCTTCCTAGCTTTGACATCATCTGTCTTCCATTCATCCTTATCTTCATCAGTTGTTGTTGCTGGTAGAGTTCCTTCTTTCAATCTCAATAGGTCACTCTCTTCCAGAGTGATGTGTAATCTTGACTTCTAGGAGCTGAAGTTGCTTGATCCATCAAGCCTATCTTCCACCAAAGTTTTGTCCTCATGGCTTGCAGATTCTTCACAAACCATAACAGCTAGGCTAGAAACCCTAGCTTCAGAAAACCTGACATCTAGGCTAGGCTAGAAACCCTAGGTTTCATTGGACTTATGACTGCCAACAAGAATCCTTGGACAGTCAAAATAACCCCAGCGAACTGCAAAATTTCCCAATGACCTGCAAAAACCTTAGAAGTCAAAAATTGCAAAAACCCTAGAAACCCTAGGGCCGAAAATCCAAACTTCTTCAATTTTCAATCTAAAAGTTGCAGGTGTTCCGTTGGACTAGGCCGTACCTGGATGTGAAGAAATTAGGCCCAACATTTCAAGGGAAAGTGTTAAAACTAGCTTGATAAGGAAAAAGGAAAGGGTTGTTTTTGCAGTTGCATCAAGAAGGTGACAGCTAGCTTGGAAAGGTGTTGGAGTAGCTTGTGCAATGGATCTTTAGGAACACTGCTCTGATACCATGTTGAATTTTTTAATGATTTCTCAATCACATGTAGTTTATTTTCAATTTATCATGAACTTGAACCATAAACAATGCAACAACACAATAGTTGCAGTAAACCAAGATCACAAGAAGAATAACCATGCACAAGACACAATAATTTATCTTGGGAAAACCCTTCTCAAACAAGGGAAAAACCCAACAATCCTTTGCTATATAGTCAAGAGAAGATAACCCTCACACCATAAACCCTAGAACACACAAGAGGGTGCTCTATGACCAAGAAAACTAGCGCATCAAAGAAGTGTGCACTAAATTTTAGATCAAGTATGCATTGTGGGTGAATGAGATACGATCCACAATGGGGATGTACCTCTCTAATAAATACATGACCTAACTCATCAATAGATGTGTATATTGGCACAATAGGGCCAAATTGTACAACTCAATAAGACAATTAATCTTTTACACAATATTAATTATCTTTACACAATAGGGACAACTTATACCCTTCACAATACAAATTAGGGTTTCACAATAATATTACTCTTAGACAATATAGCAAGAGATCTCAAACACATCCTCTAGTGCTCTACCACTAGGGACAAGTCCACATGTGCTCAACCACAAGGGACATCACCCTCAACAGATCAACTCAACTAAATCCATAGGAGTATGAATTAGAGAACCATCTCAAGTCAACTCAACTAAGTCCATAGGAGTACGATAGGAGACCATCTCAAGTCATCTCAACTAAGTCTAGATGAGCATGACAAGAGACCAACACAAGTCATCTCAACTCAATCCAAAGGAGTACGAATCACCTATCACATAGGTGTTCTCACAGATCATCTCAACTAAATCCAGAGGAGAACGATTTGGAGAATGTCTTATGAAGTTGCAATCATCAACAAAGCCAAGTCTTCCTTGTTCATCCATATACCCTACAGACTTATCCCACTCAAAATTGTCCACTTGAAGGCTTACTCCAATTATGACAAGTATGCCACTTGCCTCATTTTCTTACACTCATTCTTAGAACCTTAAACTTCTAGAATAGACTCCAAGTCCCATGATTACCTACACCTTAGACTTGGTGATCATCGTTTATGTTAACAACATTTCTTGTATAGGGGTGTTTTCCTCTACGATTTTAGGCCTCTGGTGTAAACGCATAGAAGTGGGGTTTTGAAAACCGGTTAGATGAGTTTTATTTAAAGGCCACAACCATAAGTGTCGAGTGCAGCTCACAAAAGAAGTCCATTTCGGGCTTAAATCAAGTGAGCGAGCAATCTGATTTCAATGGCAAGGATCAAGCGACGAAGCAGATCAATGGTCATCGGGATTTCGAGGCTACCAAGTTACCTGAGATATAGCGTCAGAGAAAGCACCTATATTTCAAGACTAAATCTGGGTTGTCTGACCCAGTGACGCGTGGTGCAAGATCTAGTCACATCGGCATATCGGCATTCGGGAGTTCTAAGGGTAAAAGTCCCTCATCATCTCACATCTCGGAACCCCGAACCCCAAAGCACCGAAAGCACTTAGAGTCGGGCCCATGGTTTTGGCGCCTAGTCACAAAGGAGTAGGCATGGAGGAGGGGCGCTAAGGTTTATCATTTGGTGAGATGGGTCCTGAAGAGCCGAGAGCGATCTTAGCCGCTCATCCCGGAGGGACACGTGGTGCACGATTAAGCTCTCTGCCTTTTTTCCCATCGCGACTTTGAATAGGAAGGAGCCGCTCTTTCATATCCCTGAGACGCGAAGCAATGAAGAAGTCCCGGACTTGGGCCCACAGTATTACCTAATTAGTTCAGGACCGTCAGATTAGAGAGGGGCACATGGTTCCCATTAGGCTCTCTCGGCATTTCGCCCATCGCAAATTCAAAGAGAAAGGGTCTGCTCCTTCCTATCCACGAACCCCAAAATGCCGAAGGCGCCTTTAAGAATAAACGCAGGATCGCGGCCCATGATCACTTGGGAAATAAAAAGAGTTGGGAAAGAGGGGCCAAAGGCGTCGATTTTAGTCACAGAAGGGGTCATCGCGATCTCCAGGTGCCATCTGATTCGCTCTCAATTCTGGTTCTCGCTTGGAGTAAATGAAGGTGAGAGGGGGTGGTTGAAACCTCTCCTCACTCATTAGGTGTAAGGTATGGAGGATATGGCAAGTTGTCTACCCGAAAGGGTCCTGTGTACCAATTTTTTCCAAAGAAGCCATGTAGAGTCCTCGACTAGCCAGTGAGGTCTGCACACGCTAACTCGGCACTTAATGGCTCAGCTACTCCCCTTACAGGAGCCATGCGCAGTTAAGGTCGCGTCTGACAAAGAAGATCCATCCGAGTTTGAATGAAGGGACATCACGCCTTGGATGACTGAGCACGCCTCTGTTAGGCAAATTTTTCTGAGTATATAGACTCAGTCTTTGTATTTTGTAATTATCAATGGTTGAGCAAGGCTCCCGGTTGTGAAACTTTAATGAAGCACTGTTATTCTGGTTATGCATGGACTCTTGAGACTTCTTGCCTTATGAATGTCAGTTTCTTTCATGTCTTTGTTTACACTGTGTTAGAGCAKCTCGGAATTGGAGGATCCAGTCGAGTTGTAACTGTTATAGGATRATGTAGGTTGGATCACTGTAACAGTTGCATTGTTTCTAATCGGTCCCTGTGATTTTCTTAGYGCTRAAYGACTTGGAATTRGAGGATYCAGTCAAGTCCCCCTTTCAGTTTCTTGAAGCCYTGAACCAAGAGGATCTTGCATTCAGATTTTTTCTTCTACAAACTACCAAAAGGCCTGTTGCCTGAGGTAGTTTGCTCACTCCTCTCACCAAGTCTTCAACCTGCTCATCTTTAAATCAACTCACTAACTGAAGTTAGATCAAGACCTCCTTTGCTCCTTACCTACCGGACTCAGTTCCCGAGTTAGAGCGATATCTTCCTGAGTCTCTACGCATTTGATCACCCATTAAAACTATCGTGACATAAAATTGATGGGCGTTGGGCTCTTCTCCTGCAAGCAATCCAAGAGTGACTTCTGACGCTAACAGTTTCAACCCTTTCATGCCTTATGATTGAAAGAAGCAACTCTCCAAGTCGCACTCCATTAACTTGACATGGATTGAGCCTTAGTAAGTCGATGACCTTCACTTTATATAGTGGAAGAGAACTTAACTAACTCCTTAAATTAAGGATATCATTACCTTTCCACATCTTCATGTGGACCCATGACTCCAACATCTTATTTAAGTCATATAATTGTTTCCTTAAGGTGGAGACATGTGCTATACTTCAAAACCCATGTCATAGACCTTGCAACTCATGTGATGGCTCTTCATGCCCAATGCTTATGTAAGTAGTTACTAAATTATGTCCCACTTAACTGTTGGGACAACCTTACTCGATGGAATGTGCATACAGCCTAGGCCATCCTCCAAAAGTAATCTTGTGTGAAATTTATGCCTTATACAATAATTGTGTAGTCTTTCTATAAAACACTACTTTTTATCTTCACTCCTCATCTTCACAGAAATAGGATTTCTTGCCACTTGGTTGTAGTTCGAGCCTCCCATACTCATCTATATCTTGAAAGCTATGGAACACACCATTGTTGTGAACGTTGAAATCTTTCACTAGACATATGTACAAGAAATGCTCAACCAATATGCCTTCATGCTATGGCATTCTACCCAGCAAGACACTTCGCCTTGCAACCAACAAACATGTTAGCATGCTTCTTGTTATCACTGTAAAAATTTTCATATGGAGTCCCAGCCTCGGGACATAACAAGAGGCTAAGTAAGTTTAAGGAGCGATAAACTAGTGAACGAGGCCACATCTAGCGGAAGGGGCTAAATATAGTGGAAAGGTGAAGTTGATGGGACTCGGTGGGTCATAGATCATGAATGTCGCAGATCAACAGTCATGGAGCAGATCGAGCGGAGAAATAGCGTGTCAGTTTATGTCTTGGAGGCGGGCCAATAAGAATATTGTGGTTTCATTTCAAAGGCATGTGGCACCACCAGATACATATCGGGGGGAAAAGAGGCTTAACTTGAAACCACCCAAGCCCACCCCGATGTTACGTGTCAGAAAATTATTAGATATGTCAAATCCAAGGATCGCATGTGGAAAGGGAAAGTTGATGGCCAGTCAAATCACCTCGAGACACTTGTTTAGGTACTTTTCATCCGTGCAATGTCGGGTACTTTTCATCCGTGCAATGTCGAGTGAGTGTCGCCAACAAACTGATTCAAAGGCTCGTCATTTGAAATCGATGGTCAAGTGTGATAAACCATTTTCCTTGCAAGTAATTTCGTCAATAACCTATGATTGGCACTAAATGAAAATTGGCATTCAAAACATGGATGACATTACTCTGTTTTGGGCAATTAACCTTTCATTCATGAACGAGGTAACCACAAACTGAATCGTCCTTCTAATTCCTATACAACTAAGAGAGATAAGCTCGTTCTTTCCAGAAAACCAAAGAAAATGGACAAGGCGGACCAAGCGGCCTCCAGTGAATCGAGATATTCAAATAATATGACAAATATATCAATGAAAAATAAAGAAAATCTTGTCGCACGAATAGTGGCAACAAAATTTCATATAAAGCCTACGGATGAAACAGAGTCATGAGAAGGAATCAGACTAAATCCTATCATGAAGGACTTAATCATCAATGGGTACGCAAACGGATTTCCCATGCAAGCTGGCAAGGGTAAAAGAAGCAAGCGACGGAAGACAGAGGTTAAAGCTGAAGTGGTTGAAATCTTTGGAGAAAACTAGTCTGCTTGGCTTGACACTTTAAAGGAAGAAATTGCTAATCTGAAATAGATTTCAGGCTAAATTAAGTATGTTTCAAAGAATTTTGTAATGACCGGACAAGTGGCATGTAGGGTAAAATCTCGAATATGTCAATTTTCAATTATAACGTCCCCTAGAAGATAGGAGTTTCGTTGTTGTACATTACTCCTTTTTGTAATTGATGTCTATTTTTTGGAATATTGGGGGAGATGATTCATTTTGAATCCCGGATGTAATGTATCTATATATACTATCAAAAAGATAAATGAATGGTTGGAATCACCGGAGAGGGGCCTGCCCTCATAGCAAGAGGACTTTGTAATTTTCTGAAGCTGAACTGAATATGCATATGCAGAAATGTTTTTGAAGTCTCTATGAAAAGATTCTAATGGTTGTGATATGAGTTTTGTCTCCTTTCATTGTATGTATTTCCTGTGTTCTCTAATTTCATTTACATTTTCTTATGTTTAAATTGGAGAGTTAAAGGCCTAGAATTCATCTTATGATGCTCCCAACAATTTAAACTATGTGTGTTTCTTCTTAACAAATTCATAATTCATT
>JZKD02S1783751.1:22906-35070 GCA_000966675.3 Picea glauca | reverse complement strand
CGTGTATTATTGTTTATCTAGATCTATTCTGTGCAGTTTCAACACATTTACATGGTATCAAAGCCGACAGACTGCTAAGCAAAAGCTACACCAAAAAAATTTGCAGGTACAAAAGATTGAATACAACGGAAATATGGAATTCCAAAAAGAATTCATTCTTACACCTTACAACTACTTTGCATGGAAGGAGAAAATATCCATACATATATTAACCAAAGGGTTGTACAGGTTAACCTTGAATACAGATACATAATCGACATCAGCCATAGAAAAATCCAAGTACTTAAATCACATGGATGAGGCACTCAGAACAATTTCCAGTCTTATTTCTCTCGATCTCCTTTTCCATATATCTTCTTGTAAGACTCCCAATGAAGCCTAGAACACCTTGGAAGGGCTCTTTGGAAAAAAGGATGAGATGAGGGGACACATTCTAGAAGTGGAGTTGCTCACATTGGATCAAAAAAGCTTCAATAATATCCGATATTTCTTTACAAAATTCAAGGATTTATTGTCGCGACTCAAATCTTGCGGGGTTAATAAATCGAAGGAGGAGAAACACGTGGTTCTTACCATTGTTTCCAATATTGGTCCTGAATTCTTTGTATTTGTATCCACATTCCATACTGTCAAATTCACCTTTGGAGCCACCTAGAAGATGCCTTCTCTTGAGGACTTTATCGAATCCCTGACACAAGAGAAAACCAAGCTCATCAACATGGGCACAAACAAAGGCCCAAGGGTGCATGCACTCACTGTGCATGATGGCAGACACAAATATCATAAATCTAAAGATAAATATAAACAAAAAGCTCATGCACATCCAAAGAAGGAAGGGTACACAAAACCCTTCACCAATGCCTCCGGAGCCAAAGGGGAAAAGGGAAGAAAAGAGAAAAAATGCACTTATTGTAACAAAGGATTCCATTCGGAATACACATGCATGCAAAAGAAAATAGATTAAATGTCTCAAATACTTCAGCAAAACAACCTTGGATATTGCATCCCCGAGGGTGCCAAGAAGAAGAAGCCAGAAGATCCGAATTCCAAGAAAGGCAATTCTAGCCATGCCTTGATTGCCATCAACTCCTCTCTCGATGCTTGGATCGTTGATTCAAGAGCATCACATCACATGGTTGCCTCAAAAGCAGTATATTCTTCTTTGGATGCATGCAAATTTCCTCCCATTCTGATGGGGGACAACTCTTCTGTCGAAGAAACCAACAAAGAAAGGATTGAACTCACCAACGGAAGCTTCGAGAATGTGTTGCACATTCCCAAACTTTTTGTCAACCTTCTCTCTGTGTATCAAATGACGAATTCCGGAACTGGAAATAAATTCATATTCACACCAAATTCCATGGACATCTACGACATGCAAACCAACTCCAGGGTTGTTACCGATGAGGTAAATCATTACTCTAGATTGTATACATTTTATGAATTCATTGAACCTGATTATGCTTTACTGCTTACTCATGTTGATGAAAGTAGTAGGATATGGCATGAAAGATTTGGACATTTTAATTTCAGATACAGGCAACAACTTAGCAAGCACAAATTGGTTGATGGTCTACCAGACATCCATTTCTCCAAGGGAGTGTGTGAGGGATGTGTTCTCGGAAAACACCCTCAAGAGAAATTCGACAAGGGAAAGTCTCATAGAGGCTTTGCACCTTTAGATCTGATCCATAGTGACCTTATAAGTCCTTTTCCACATCCATCCATCAGCAAAGCAAGGTTTGTTCTCATTTTTGTTGATGATTTCTCACATTTTACTTGGATCTTTCTCAAGCAAAAATCTGAGGTCTTTCAACACCTCAAAGATTTCAAAGCCTTGGTTGAGACACAGTCTGGAAAGAAGATCAAAGTCCTCCGAACTGATAACATAGAAGAGTATGTAAATCATGAGATCCATAATATTTTCCATGAGGCATAGATTCAGTTGCAGCACACAGTTCCCTAAACTCCGCAACAAAACGAAGTTGTTGAGCGGAAAAACAGATCTCTAAAGGAGATGGCATCTTGCATGATGCATGCAAAATCACTACCATAGAGACTATGGGTCGAAGCAATTAACTATGAAACATACATCAAAAATATATCTTCCCATAGATATGTCAAGGATAAGACCCCCTATGAGGCTTGGAGCGACCTCAAACCGGAAGTGACCCACTTTTCCATTTTCGGTTCACGTGCATGGGCCCAAATTCCCTCTGAAAAGAGGAAGGCACTTGATCCACAGAGCACTGAGTGCATTTTTGTTGGATACCGTGATAGTGTAAAGGGATATAGGCTTATTGATATTTCCTCAGACCAGCTCATCATTGAGCATAGTTTCCAATTCGAGGAAAGTGTCTCGCATGCACCTCAACAGCCACATGCAGACACCTTCACTCTTCCACCTGTCTAAGATGATGAGCATGCACATGCCAACTCTTCTTCAGACAAGAGTTCTAATTCAGAGGACTCAGATGATTCAAATTCAGAGTCAATACAATCATATGCAGAGTCAGAGCATCCAGATGCAGTTGCAGAGCCAGAGCAGAGGCCCAAGTGGGCACAGACTACTCTTCAAGATGCAGGGGATCTCATTGGTGATCCAATCGATACTAGGAGGAATCGATCTGATTTCTATGAGCCTCATGTTGCACTCACTGCCACTGAAACATTGGCCTCCAGGCATTTTTTTTTGGTTCAGTCGTCAAATCCACAGTCGTGTGGCGAGGCTGCTGGAAATCCCTTTTGGGAATCCACCATGCAAGAGGAGTACAACTCCCTCCTAGCAAACCAGACTTGGGATCTGGTTCCCCTTCCTTCTGGGAGGAAAATTGTCAGATGCAGATGGGTCTACAGGACCAAGAGCACAGCGAATGGACAGATCAGCAGATACAAATCCAGGCTTGTCGCCAAAGGATTTAAGCATGTTCATAGTATTGACTATGATGAGACCTTCGCTCCAGTAGTAAAGATGGATTCCATATGATTGGCACTTGCCATTGCGACAGCCAAGGGATGGGAAGTCCATCAAATGGACATGAAGAATGCATTTTTTCACAGTGATCTCTCTAAGGAGATCTACATGGATTAGCCTTAGGGATTTATGCAGGACTCATCTTTGGTATGTCGACTGAACAAGTCACTTTATGGCCTCAAGCAGGCTCTGAGGGCATGGTATGCCAAGATGGATTCCTACCTGTTTTCATAGAAATTTGTATGTTGTAAATCAGACCTGAATGTCTACATGCTCAATATGGTTGATTCACTTCTACTTTTAGTTCTATATGTCGATGATTTGTTGATGATCGGGTGCTCGAGTTCAGCGATTGTTGCATTAAAGAGGATTCTACATGACATTTTTTTTATGACAAACATGGGTCCGCTACACTTCTTCCTTGGACTCGAGATCAGTCAGGATGCATCAGGCATCAAACTATCTCAGGCCAAGTATGCACGAGATCTCCTTGAGATATTTTACATGACAGACTGAAAGTCTGCCTTGACTCCTTTCCTATCAGGAGTCAAACTTGAGGATGGTGGGGAGACTCCATTGGTTGACAACACACTGTACAGATAGCTAGTGGGGAGCTTGTTGTATCTCACACACTCCAGACCAGACCTCTCATATGCAGTTGGCATAGTTTCTAGGTTCATGCAAAAGCCACATGAGCTACATTGGAAAGCTACAAAGCGTATCCTTTGACACATTCAGGGCACCATCACCTTTGGGATTCATTATGCAGCAAATTCTACATTAGATCTCATCGGGTTTACTGATTTCGACTGGGTTGGCGATATCACTGATCGCAAGTCCACATCTGGTTACTCACTCGGTCTTGGTTATGGGCCTATCTGTTGGTCGAGCAAGAAGCAAGTCGTCGTTTCTCTATCTTCAATCAAGGCAGAGTACAAAGGGGTAGCTAACATAACCATTTAGGCTATGTGGCTACAACATTTTCTCACTGAGTTAGGCATTCAATTTCATCGGTCGATCATCATCCGGTGTGACAACCAGAGCACTCTAAAGTTCTACAGAAATCCAGTTCAGAGGCAGCGGACGAAGCACATCGATATCCACATGCACTACATGTGGGGCTTAGTACATGAGGGGATCATCGACTTACAGTTCTTTCCTTCAGCAGAACAGACAACAGACATCTTCACCAAGACCTTCACTGAGCAGAAGTTCCATTCTCTACGAAGTCGTCTTGGAGTGAAGGACACAGTTGCCTAGCACCTGTAGTTCTTCTTTTTACATGCATTGTACCTTGAAGGGGGTTTTTTTTCCCATGAGGTTTTCCCTCTTTCCTCACTTTATTTCAGTGTATCTTTTGTATTTGGGTACCTAACATGGTCTCATTGTTGGGACCCATTCTTTATTTTCACCATAGTGATGTTCAAGGGGGGTGTTGGAGTTACTTCACACACACCTAGGATTTATTTTTCCTAAGGCTTTTCCTTGTTTATTAGTCATAATTAGTCATTACCCAGTCTCCTATATTTTAGAGGAGAATATTCCACCTAGAGAATATTATTTTTCAGTTGACACTTTAGTTTGATTAGTTGAGTTGATTTTAGACGTTGCATTGGTTTTGTCACCATGCAACATTGGGATCATCACCATGCTAATTCAACCTTGCCTTGGTATCATCACCAGACTGGTGCATTACCCTTGATTCCCTGAGTTAACTCCTCACTACTCTCTGTTCAGTCAATTAACTGAAGACTAGTTGACTAGTTAACTCAACTAGGTGGTAGTTCACTCTCGTAATTGCCCGAGAGACTAGACTAGGTGGAAGTTCACTTCCGTAACTGTTGGTGTGTGTCCAGATCACTCTATACCCTATGGCGCATTGGTTCTCCTCTAGTGCACACTCATTGAGATATACAGAGTATATCATGTGTAAACTATTCATTATTCATAACAGTTAATGAGAATTCTTTCATTCTTTATTTCCTTCTTCTTCTTTATCCAATTCTCTCTGCAAATGTGTGTATTATTGTTTAGCTAGATCTATTTTGTGTAGGTTCAACACATTTACAAACCATGACCTTGATAGAGTGGTGAATAGACAATGAGGACTGTCAACATTTGACAGAGCATATGTGCAAGGTTAATGCAGACGATATTACCAAGATTATTGTCACCAACAGCGTTGGATTTATAACAACAAGTGCACCGAATAGAGTGATGAATAGACAACGTGTAAGGGACCTAACCTCCCTAACCCCTCATTTAGGTAGAATAATAAATTTTTCATGTAATAAAGATCGACATTGGTAAATAAGGCCTAGTTAATAATGTGAACAAGTCTAATGTGAGAAGACTTAATAGAAGCTTTTGCTTCTAGAATGTTCTTTAGAATATAGAATTAGTATAAATAAGAGTAGAAGGCATGAGAAAGTCATCTTGAGAATTATTGTAATAGAGCTTTGTTCTGTTGGAGGTTTCCCCTTCGAAGAGACAAGTGAACTTGGATTTCTATCAATAAAGGTATAGATGTTGGAGTTGTTATTCTCTCTATTTTGTTGTGTCAGTGGTATTTGTTGTAATATTTATGTTTCTACTTATTATAATACACCTGGTACCTTACAAATGGTATCAGAGAACTTTCCTCTTCAAAAATTGTGGGAATTATTTTTCCAGGGTAGAGACATGTACTACCGACATCTTTAAAGCACAAAGACATGTCGTTCAACAGATAAAATTGCAGCTAGGGAAGACTACACACAGGAAATACATATGGTTTCGTGAGGTTACTTGAAACAAACATTTCACTTTTTGGAAACCTATGTAACCCCTATTGCTAGCCCTTTGAGTAGTATCGCATCAGATAGAATTTGTACATGGTCATCACTCCCACGTACTTTCAAGTATATCAAGAGTCCCCTAGGTCTCCTGAAACCATCTCTTGATCAGTCGATCAGTTTCCTGACTGCTATAGTAACATTGAGAACAACACTCGGGAATATACTCTCTAATACAAGGGTAATTGGGTAGTACAACTAAGGGTACAATCAAGCCTCCTTGGTTGGTGCCCTGAAATATTGGGTCGAGTACTATTGTTCGACCTCACACATATATCAAATAGATATAGAACAGGGAAAACCCTTGTTTATAGGAACCCTGAAAACCCTAACCCTTGGAAATAGAATGGAACAGTGCACAACCCTACCTCCTACATCTTGGTTGCATAATTCCTACACAATTCTCCCTATTAAGAATTTGGGCATTTCATCATTGTAGTATTCTTCAGGTCGGAGTATAACTCTATAGGAGTAAAGAAAAAAATGAGTACAGTGGTCCCGTCAACCCCCTTATTCGGGACCTATCCCATTAGATATCTCTCTTTTCCCTGATCATCATGGTACCTATCACTTGTAAGCCTTTTTTCCCTAGACCCACCCAACCTTTTTTCAATGCAGACCCACCTACCCATTTTTTCCTAGTCACAAATGGCTCTCACCCGCAACCAAGAACTTACTTCCTTGATTGCAGACAACACCTAGAACAAGAAGGACATCACATACATCAAATTCAACATTAGCTCCCTTAGTTGCTCCATTGATATTCTCAATGACCAATATTCCACCATCAAAGAAACACTTGACAAATTGTTGATTCGATCCATGAACCTTTCCTCATCTGAACAGTCGTCATATCATGAAGACATCGACTCTTCCCATTTCCAAAACTCTCATTCCAATCACCTTCATCGCGAACTGTGTCTTCCCATAATTGAGGTGAACAAATTTGATGACTCGAATCCCACAAGTTGGGTCACTCAAATAGAACATTATTTCTCCTTGCATGGAATCACTTATGAATTGGCCAAAGTTTGTTACAGTGTCCTCCATCTGGATCTTGAACGTTGGAAATGGTGGCAATGGCGTGAAAATTCACGCCAAGGGTATGTTTCTTGGACACAGTTTGTGGTTGAGCTTTATGAACTCTTTGACACTAATACACACCATTTGGTTTGTTTGACCAAGTTGAAATAGTTTCGCAGAGAGGAATACTTTATAGCCTCCTTTGAGAACTTGGCTTTCATTTTGGAGGGCATGTTAGATGCCTTCTTCGGGGAATGTTTTATTATTGGCCTAAAGGATGAAATTTGAACCTAGGTCGTAAAGGCTTGCCCCCAAACTTGGTTGGAAGCTACTAAAAAATCCAAGGAGGTACAATGGGTCATCTCTTAACAGAGAAAACAACCCTCTTTTATTCCTTGCCCTAAACCCACCTATCCTGCCCCTCAGGCCACTCCTCTCAAGATCCATACATTGGGCATAAATGGTTGAATGCCAACTCAAGGGTCTTTGTTACAATTGTGATCATCCTATTTGACATTGCATCACCCATAATTTTATTCATTGTCGCATTGCCCAAGAAATCAACTGTTATATCCATGTAGTCAAAAATTTCCAAATCATGATTGCCAATAGTGGTTCCATAAAATGTGGGGGCATTGTTAAAATATGTGCCAATAAATTGGTCGTGAACGTGTGACCTCCTAGTAAGAAAAACATGTTCATAACTGGATTTGAACCCGTGACCTCCTAATAGAAAACACATGTTCTTAACCATTAAGTAGACTCAATTTGTATATGTAAAGAAATAAAAAGTACAGAGGAAAAAATATATTTAAATAATAAATAATATTGAAGAAGAAAATAAACAAGTTAAAATAATAAACAATATTAAAATAAGTAATCATAAATAAAGTTAAATTAAATTGAAATGACATTTTTCAATATAGAGGGAGGACGTATAGTGATAACTAGCACTAGGTTGTAGGTTCAACTCTTGCTACCGACCCTTATAACCCTCCCTAGTGAACATTGATACTAGAAGGTGGACATGTGGTATCCTAAGAAGGTGAGCATTGGCACTAGGAGGTGGACATGTGTTTCCTCCTAGAAGGTTATGGGTTCAAATACAAAAGGGGTAGGGTATGTAAGCCTTCATAAACAATGTAGTCAAATAAATTCTAGAAGGGGTCCCTTGTCCCACAAAGAAGGGGGTCTCATACATCAATTTGGTCTCTGACTAGGACATGGCCTTAAAATTAAATTATTATTATTATTATTATTTAAAACATGTTGTATTGATTAAGTTTTGGGCATGTGAAAGAATGAATATAAAATTATAAGTTTCACATGCACAAAGCAAATTAGAATACAATAATGTTTGTATTAATGTGTAAAAGCCTTTGTACATTGTTATGTGATGAAAAGTGTTAAAAAATGAATGACCAACTATATCATATCCTCTATGCCATGCAAGGTCTCATATAGTACATTACACACATAAGATTACATTCCAGTTACAAGAATTTGTGTTAAGCTAACAAAGGTTTTTTGGTTCCATAATTGAATATCATTACTTGTCTTCTTGAAATGTCACATGTTGTTGTTGACATCTGTGTTGATGTAATGCTCTTTTGTTATAGAATATCATTTGAGCTTCCATAACAATCTCAGGGATTGTTGGCATCTTAGGTTGTAATTGTACGCAACATGAAAAGGAATTCACACCATGTTGAACTATGCATAGTCTGGGCACTAGAGTATGTGTCTAGACTACTTTAGTACGCATAGGTTGCACACAAGTTGTTGAAGCATGAGTATGTAAGCATAAACTTGGTGTACAAAATGTCGTAGAGGATTTACATATGAGAAGTGCTACCCCTTAACCTTGTTTATCAATAAAAACAAGATTATCTCAATAAACACTAGCCTTTGGACTACTCGTTCAAACACTATATGCAACAATTTTGAACTAATGCACACAACAAAAGAAAGGCTATAATCTAGATAGAAAAAGATAATGACACATCTTAAAAAACATATTATGTGCCAAAAATCCATGAATATGCAAGATCAACAAACTAAGTTATACCAAATATTACCTTGCTTGGATATTAGATGCATCAGCATGAAACATTACAGAACTTTAGCATCATCTCTATGTAAATGATGTGCTCCAAACCGATGAATAGATAGATAATGAGGGTGGTGAATAGATAGACAGTGTAATAGCATAAGTCTCATCATATATTAGATTCATCAGCCTGAAACATTGCAGAGACAATGATGACAGTGGATAGATAGACATTCTAATAGCATAATTCTCATAGGATATTAGATGCATCAACACAAAACATTGCAAAACTATAGCATCATGTTTCAGTAAATGATGTGGTCTAGACCGGTGAATAGATAGAAATCGAGTGAGGTGGAGGGTGGAAAAAAGATAGATAGTGTAATAACATAAGTCTCATCGTAGTTATAATAACCATGACCTTGATAGAGTGGTTAATAGACAACGAGGATTGTCAACATTTGATAGAGATTAAGTGCAAGGTTAATGTAGACGAAATTACCAATATTGTTGTCACCAACAGGGTTGAATTTATAACAACCAAAGCTCTTAATAGAGTGGTAAATAGACAACGTGTTAGGGACCTAACCTCCCTAGCCCCTCATGTAGGTAGAATAATATATTTTCCATGTAATAAAGGTCGACATTAGTAAATAAGACCTAGTTAATAATGTGAATAAGTCTAATGTGAGAAGACTTAATAAAATCTTTTGCTTCTAGAATGTTCTTTAGAAGATAGAATTAGTATAAATAGGAGTAGAAGGCATGAGAAAAGTCTTGTTTTGATAATTATTGCAATAGAGCTCTGCTCTGTTGGAGGTTTCTCCCTCAAAGAGGCAAGTGAACTTGGTTTTATATCAATAAAGGTGTAATTATTGGAGTTGTTATTCTCTCTATTTTGTTGTGTTGCTGGTATTTGTTGTAATATTTATGTTTATGCTTATTATAATACACCTGGTACCTTACAAGTGGTATCAGAGCACTTTCCTCTGCAAAAATGATGGGAATTTTTGTTCCAGGGTAAAGATGTGTATTATTTACATCTTTAAAGCACAAAGACTTGTCGTTCAACAAATAAAATTGCGGCTAGGGAAGACTACACAAAGGAATTACAGATGGTTTTGTGAGATTACTTGAAACAAACGTTTCACCTTGCTGGAAACCTCTATAACCCCTATTGGTACTTTTTTTAGTAGTACAACATCAGACAGAATTTGTACATGGCCATCACTCCCACGTACCATCAAGTATATCAAGAGTCCCCTAGGTCTCTTGAAACCATCTCTAGATCAGTCGATCAGTTTATTGACTGTTATAGTAACACTGAGAAATACTCTCTAGTACCAGGGTAATCAGGTAGTATGACTAAGGATACGATCAAGAATCCTTGGTTGGTGCCCCAATATATTGGGCTGAGTACTATTTTTCAACCCCACACATATATCAAAGAGCTATATCACAGGGTAAACCCTTGTCTGTAGGAACCTTGAAAACCCTAACCCTTGGAAATAGAACGAAACAGAAAAGGAACATAAGGGATATTTTGTTGCGCAACCCTACCTCCTACATCTTGGTTGCAAAATTCCTACATAATTTTCCCTGTTAACAATTTGGGCGTTTCATCATTGTATTATTCTTCACGCCGGAGTATAACTCTATAAGATTAAAACAAAAACAAGTATAGTGGTCCCATCGGCCCCCTTATTTGGGACCTATCCCATCAAAATCCTCTATTTTCCCTTATCATCGTGGTACCTATCACTTGTAAAAAAAAAAATCCGTGGACCTACCCACCCTTCCTGACACCCTTATTTACCACCTATCCCATTGGCTTCCTCTCTTTGCCCTGTCTGCAGTGATACCCCTCATTTGTAACCCTTTTTCAGTGTAGACCCACCTAGCCATTTTTGGCTAGTCACAAATGGCTCTCACCCGCAACTAAGAACTCACTTCCTTGATTGCAGACAACACCTAGAACAAGAAGGAAATCACATACATCAAATTCAACATTAGCTCCCTTAATTGCTCGGTTGATATTCTCAAGGACCAGTATGCCACTATCAAAGACACACTTGAAAAACTGTTGAGTCGATCCATGAACCTTTCCTCATCTGAACAACCATCATATCATGAAGATGTCAACTATTCCTATTTCCAAAACCCTCATTCCAATCACCTTCATCATGAACTGCGTCTTCCCATAATTAAGGTGAACAAATTTGATGACTCAGATCCCACGGGCTGGGTCACTCAAATGGAACATTATTTCTCCTTGCATGGAATCACTAATGAACTGGCCAAAATTCGTTAGGGTATCTGGAGCTTGAACGTTGGCAATGGTGGCAATGGCGTAAAAATTTACGCCAAGCATATGTTGCTTGGACATAGTTTGTAGCTTAGTTTTATGAACTCTTTGACACTAATACACACCATTTGGGTTGTTTGACCTCATTGAAACAATCTGGCATAGTGGAAGACTTTATAGCCGCCTTTGAGCACTTGGCTTTCAGAATGGAGGGCATGCTAGATGCCTTCTTCAGGGAATGCTTTATCAGTGGTGTTGGGTGCAGGCCCATTTTTGAGGAAAATCATCACGTGTAAGGCAAACACGCATGTAGTAAAATCATCACATGTAAGGCAAGTGCACATGCAGGAAAATCAGTGTTTGCAAGATAGATGCACATGCAGAAGAGGAAAGCATGCGAGGCACACATGCAAGAATACCTAGCCATGATAGGGTTAGGGTTTTGGTAAGAATATGTAATGGTTGGTAAGCCAAAAACATGTATAAGTAGGTACCTAGGAGGTCTAGGTTGGGCATTGTGGTTCAAACATGGTTCAATGGTTATTGTTTCTTAATGCTCAGGTTTGATGAGAGAGGAGCATAATGATTGTAAATCCGATCTGTTTTGTAAGATGTTGATCTTAGGAGGGGAAACATGGTATATATTGAGGGTTAGATCACAGGATGAGGATCACGGTGTGATCTAGTCCACCTCATTGTAGATCTCGACCCATTGATGGAGAGTTGTAATGCATGTAGCACTGTAGTTTTGGAAACACCATAATAAAAGAGCAGGGCAGCCAAATCTTTGTGGATGTATCCTAGGATGGGTGAACCACAGTAGATCATGTGTTATGTGATTGAATATTGTGTATTTCCTTTACTGTCAATGATTAGATGTTAGAAAAATGTGTGAATGACTAGTTAGATCTTCTATTTTACATGCATGAATAAGAATGACAAGATATTCAATATAAGTTGAATGTTAAAGTAACAAAT
>JZKD02S1783740.1:54618-69234 GCA_000966675.3 Picea glauca | reverse complement strand
GAGACATGATCTCCTTAGTTATCCCAAGGATAGGGGATAACAAGACCAAGAGTAGTCATCCTTGCAAATTTGAAGCACATCTCAAAGCAAAATCAACAACAAATCAAGTAGATCACCCTTCTATGTTTCAAGCACTTCTCTCAAGCGTAGAGTTTCACACCCAACAACCTATCATAGGTCAAGTGTGTCTTCCAGGCACGAAACAATTGAAATATCCAACTCCCTCTTCACCAAGAGAGCAATTTTAGTCAAATCAGTGCTGAAACCATGTGGAAATTTTGAAAATCTATGCTTTAAAGTAGATTTAGAAATTTCATCTCATTTATTTGAGGTTCCCCGGATCTATTTCATAGGAATTTCAGACTTATGGCAGACTCTAAAATATGTTAGAATATAAGGCTTACTTGATGTAATAAAGTCATGTTCATATAAGTGACTAATAAAATGATAGTTAGTTAATATTTAAATAAGGTAGTTAAATTGTATTGGTAGCACAACTAGCTAGCCATTGACATAAAAGGGGATCAACCTCATCGTATCAAATGACTTAATGATAATAAAGCATATCTTTTACATGAGTCCATGAGTCTATTTCTTCATCTTTGAGTCTTTCTTGTGTGACTAAAAGTTTAACATGGTATCAAAGCGGGAAGATCGTGAGCAATATTGAGAGAAGTTGAATTTAAAAAGGTTTCAAAGAAACAATGTATCAAATAGCCACCATTTATCAAAAGGCTATCAAAGAAGAATCCAAGATTAATACTGTCAATGCCAATTGTGACTTCATTTTTGTTAATGGTGAATTCATGGCAGCGGATATCAGACAGAACACAATGATTTGAAGGGAATGTGAAATATACTTCTACCTTCATTAAAAAATAGAGCAATGTCGAAATCAATTTTGAATTTTTGAGAGGATTTTTTTGTTCATTCATGATATTAATTTTTTTGAAAGAATATAGTGAATTAGAGAGCCACTGGTCATCAAAAGGAAGGCTATGAGTTTTTTTGTTTGATTATTAGTTTTTAAGAGAAGAGCTGAGCCGCCAAGCTTAGGAAGAAGCCGTCATGTCAAAGTTTGAAGCCACCAAATTGAAGCTATTATATGGATACTAAAAGTGGTCACCATGTTGTATACATAGAAGCATTGCAATACCTATTAATGAGCCAAGGAGTTGTCATACCTATCAGCTGCCAAGGAGCTGTTGTGCTATAAATTGTGAATAGAATACCTGCCTAAAAAAAGGTGAAAGCCAAAGATGTAGAGAAGACACACAGGTTGCAGAAAGAAATGCCTAACTAGACCCGTGTGAGGGGAAGAGCAGACACACAGAAAAAAAACATAGAGTTTGACAAAGGAGGAGGCTACTTGCATACCTACAGGCTACAACCAGATCAAATTTAGAGGTAGGTTTATCTCTGTTAAATAATCTTTTCTAGCAGAAACATGTGGATTTTTAGGTTTTATTAAAGATCTTTTTGGTAGTGCATATAAAGCATAAACCTCATCAAGAAGTGTCATAGAAACAAAACAATGAACTTCTCCCGAATCTAGGAAATAATTTTTCAGACATAGATACGTAAAAGTTCCTCAAAGGTTTGAAAATGATATATGTTCAAAGGAGGTAGATACTCTCAACAACAGAAGCTTTTTCAAGCATTCTGTGGATATATAGAGTTATTTAATTCCCAGAAGAAGAGGGGGCAGATATATAGGTTTCATTTTTTTTCTTCATTCCATAAATCATCTGAAGAGAGATATTTAATTTTTATAAGTTACATTATTTCCAGCATGATTACTTTTCAGCAGTGTTTTTGTTTCAGTAGTTAGGGTTTCCTGTGTTTATTTTTTGTAGATGTATGATTGACATGAATAAACCCCATATCCAGAATCTCTTCCTAGAAAACTAGGCAAGCACCTTGGCTAGTTACCTTGGTGACTTGATAGATGGAGATATTTCCATAGGGATATTTGATGTTCAACCTTGTATCATTCCTTTTGATGTAGCAGAGAAACCTTTACCCCTGTACATAATTAGAACAGAGGTCAATAAAAATAGATGACACTTTCATGGTTTAAGAGGCCCACACTTTGTAGACAAGGGATCAAGTGTAGGTGATGCTTAACATGGGTTGTTGCCTAGTAGTTTGGGAGTTTGTGGATCTTGGGAATTATCCCTCAATAATGGGGTTATGAGACATGCATGTGGATTGCTGTCCAGTAATTTAATTTAGGAGATTTGTGATTCGGGAGTTCACGAAGGTGGAATTCAGGAGCTCAGGAATTCAATTTGGGAGCTACACCTTTACAAGGGTTACAAGGCAGCTTGATGGAGCGCTACTTGATCCAAGCATTGTTTTCAAAGAAAAGCATCTAAATAATGGTTTAGTTGTTGTTTTTTATTGTACCATAAGTCTTAAGAGGGGGTGTACCATGTTAGAATATAAAGCTTAGTACTTGATGTAATAAAGTCATGTTAATATAAGTGACTAATAAAATGATAGATAATATTTAAATAAGGTAGTTAAATTGTACGAGTAGCACAACTACCTAGCCATTGACATTAAAGGGGATCAACCCCATTGTATTAAAAGACTTCATGAAAATAAATCATATCTTTTACATGAGTCCTTTGAGTCCGTTTCTTCATCTTTGAGTCTTTCTTCTGTGACTAAAAGTTTAACAAAATATTCATTACAACAACAAATACTTCAATTCCGTCCAACCTTTTTACTAGGCAAGCTCAAGAAGATAGACACTGAAAATGTGCTTGATGGAGAGATGAATATCACCTCTTAGAGCACAATCTCAACCAACACACTGATTGGAAATTTACTTTTATAACAAATTTGTAACAGCACTAATATGATTTATAGTTTCATCTAGGCACCCTAAAACACATAACATTTCAGATCGGTTCATTAAAGTAGCCACAAAACTACTTATAACAATGTGAAACCAAAGTCTGATTTTCAGATCTGCACCATATAAATTTAACTCAGCAATAGTACAGTTCATAAATTGCAGAAATGAAGATAAAGTACAATACCTTATGTCATCCCAAGCTGGTACAACATTCCCCTTCAACACATCCCAATCAAGGCCTCTCCAATTGCTTTCCAAACCCTAGCTAGGGAATCCACCATCAACAACAAATTCTAACCAGTGATACAAACGCCTAACAAGGCATCCCACCAAGCTATCTAGCCACACCAAAGGCTCCACGACAAGCTAGCATCAACACCAACAAGTTCACCCGTGGATCTCCCACTTTCATCCCAAAAGATATCAAGGAGATTCACTAACCATGCACCACACAAACTCCACTTGCATCCAAGTGCCACAAATAGCAGAAAACTAATATATATAATATATCCTAATGTCTAGAAAACTGAAGTTCCCTACAAGAACTTTGTACTAAATATTGCTCTATCTTTTCTGGTTTGTTTCTCAAGTTAGATTAGAGATGCCTGCACTGCATTATAGATGATTTAAGTCCTAATCTCTTTCAATGCATTACTTACATAAGAATATGAATATAACATCCTTCGTTCTTTTTGCTTTATTTTAGAATGTATATGCCATGCCCAACCAACTTGTGCATATAGCTGAATGCTGTATATCTATGATGCATCTCGTCTTTTTGCTTTGACAATGCTTATACACCAGATAATTATGAACCACTTACTTTCGTCAAGTTGTCCTTTACTGTATTCCCTATTTGATTACCAATCATTACTATTAGAGGGATGTGAATAATATATATGAAAACAATCACTATGTTTTGATATTTTTGTATTCATTGAACTTGAGTTGCAGGCATTTGAACAGTTCCATGGAAGAGTTCCCTCACTAGATGAATTGTCTCAAGTTACACACATTAAGAAAGATAGAGTAAGTAAAGTTGTCCTTTATTATATTATTGATCTTTGCTAATGATACTTTTCATTATATTGTAGTGAGAAAAACTGATACTAAGCAGCATATGTCATGAGAACTTTGTACTCAGATAACTTTTCATTTTGCAGATTAACATCGTTCTGAATATGCTCAGACCAATAAAGTGTTTGGATGCTATGTATGACAGTAAAGGTGCAGATCCATCTGATATTTTTGGTGTCAAACAAGAGTGCTTACCCTGGAAAGTAATTATCTTTTCCTATGCTATTCATGTAAAAGTGCATGTAACTAGTTGAAAATGATTTGGTTTCTATCCATTTATCAGACTTTGGGATTCAAAAGTGCATCCATCTTTTAAGTGCATGAAACAAGATAGTTGGTTACATACCCTACTTCTAGTTTCTGATTGGTACAAAAGAGCATTCAAACAATTCCTCTCTTGTCCACCAACAAGAACATTATTTCCTTGAGGTACACTTGAAAGCTACTATATACTTTGATTGTAGACTAGCTCTAGAGATATTCAGTGGTAGCTCTTCTTCAAGAATATCCATTAGACATTTGAGAATATCTGATTGTTAACTCTTATATTGCTTGCGGAACTGGAGGGTTAAGATCAAGTGAGATTCCATTAGGCTGGTTCCATTTCCGATGCATCCAGACATTTACAGTGATTAGAGCCCATGTCAAAGCCAGTTTCACTAGACTCAGAGAAAATGCTATTTTTAGTAGTTTGCCTTCTTCCAATCACTGGAGATCTAGGGCCCACATGTCAGAGATTTTCACATATTATTGGTCCTTGCAAGCTCACAATGCCGATGAACCTTTTTTGGGCAGCATGCAAGCAGTTTCATGACACTTGTTATCTTTAGCAGTGTGCTTTTCAGGGCTTGGATATTGTTTCTGAGCACATATTTAGATTCCTTGTAAAAAAGCGAGTCCGATGAGATTTCTTTTACTTGCATGCAAGATGATCAATCTTGTTTGCTTTATGCTTTTTTTCTTTTTTCGGAAGATAGACTGATGCTCCATCTCTCCATGATCAGGCTTTCCCACATTTTTCTTTTTTCTTTTTGGAGGAAGATTGTTTTTTTGGGCATGTCTATAATTAGCAGTTTCGGTATATGGTAGATATAGGTTGAATGTCATGGTGTTGAGCAGGCAGTGATGGGGTTGTTCAGGGTTCTAGTGGATGTAAGAGTGATGAGTCAAGAGAAGTATTAAGCATTGTTGCAAACATCATGTTGGCGTAAATATTGCCAAGCGTTTGGAAAAGAAAATATAAGCAACATTAGGGAAAATATCGGAAAACGTCAGCAAAATACAAAAATACAAAATATTCATTTTTTTTTCAATTTTTTAAACATCTAAAGAAGCAACAACATCAAATAAATGCATTGCCACATAAGTATGAAAAGAGAACTGATATATAAGATGTATAAGATGTATAAGATGTCTAGTGATACATCACACGTCAACACTGAATCATGTCCTGAGTTTTGACTCCAAAGCCTCAAAATATCATCAAAATATATAATAAATGTATCTCATCATCATGAGTCATCTACAATGAAATCAGATAAATAAACTCATGATTCCCTCTGCCCCTTTTATTGGCAAAGGTAGTGGATCTAGAAATGACTTTTCCTTTAGAAGAAGGCCTTGGGGATGGTGTTGGACTCTGACGTCCTGTAGAAGCAAAAGCTAGACTCTGTCGTCCTCTACTAGTGCTATTGTTAAGTCCAACTCGCTTTGTTGGAGTCCATGAACGTGGTGGCGCTAGCACACTCCTAGTGTTAATAGTCACCTCCTGTAAAGGTGTCTGCTCTGGAACATCCTCCTCCTCTACCTATCTCTCCTTTGCTACCTCCTATGCCTCCTCTTGTAACCAATCAAGGGTTGATTCCATGATAGGCCTCTTGGTCTAAACCCTCCATGCAACAGTGGTGTCAATCCCATCCAACGAGTTGGTGTCCATGTCATGTGTTTTTTGAATCTCCCTCACCTACAATTGGAGATTGTAGTTGATGTGGACCATGTCATTAAGATGTTGGGATTCCAACCTGTATGAGGGTCATAAATTATAAATTAATAAATTATAAAATTAATAATTATAATACATAATTTAGAGAGTGACATGGCATAAAATAATTAGTGATTTCAAAATATAATTTGAAATTTTTTAACCTATTGCGCTTCTTGGTGTGTATTTTCTCAAATACACTCCAGTTGCGCTCGCATCCTGAACAACTACATGTTTGGCTAAGCATCCAAATGGCAAGTTTTTGTAAATTGGGTACTCTTGCACCTTAACTTTGCTGGTTTTTGTAGCGTCGGACAAGTACTTCCACAGAGGCTTGGTGTCTATTCTGTGGCAGTCGTCCTAGTAACCTCTCAGTAAACCTTAGGAAGTTCACTTTATGAGTCTTTTATTAAAGTGAATGTTCTTTTATTTAATTAGGTTAAATGCCTAAGTTACTGACATTAGTAACTTAAGTGAGTGTTTGATTAAGTCATGACCTAGCATAAATTTTTGGATAAACACTATATGCAAAATTTTCGAAATGTCCAATGTTTCGAGTGGACACTCCATCCAAAACGTTGAACGTTTCAAAAATTTTGCATACAGTGTTTATCTAGAAATTTATGCTACATTATGTCTCACTGTGAAAACTTACATTCTCAGATAAGTCATGACCATTAGATCTAAAGTGAAGGTGAGATTAGATCTCAGCCTTTGATCACTTTAGAGATCTAGGGTTTGATTGATTTGGTCAAATCTCAATGTAATAAAAGACAACCTAGGTGAGAGGATGAGACACAGTGATGGTACACAACGAGTGAGTGAGCACTCATGTGTGCAGGGGAAGGGGCCAAGGAAAGGGTGCAAAGGGGCAGCTAGGCAGATAGCAGCCAGCAAGATCGAAGGATAGATCTCGGGCTAGGCTATTGACTGATTTGTATTTCCTCAGAAGGGCCATTATCCCAGGATGAGAGCCCTGATTTTATAGTAATAAAATCATCATAGATCTGGGTTTCTCGCAAGGGTTTTTCTAGGGGTTTTTACCGGAAATCTCATGTGCAATGTGATTGGTTTATGGTTTAACGCTTCCGCCAATTTTTTGTTGAGTAACCTCGCTGTGCTTTAATTCAATAAATATGTTTTTCTCGTAATTAACTGCCATGTGCTAGGTTCACAGGAAATCAACATGGTATCAGAGTCGAGACTTTGAAGGCGAAGCCAAGTTTTGCACAGAGGCAAGATTAGTTCTTGCAGAAGTTTTATTTTTGGTTTGGAGCTGCCGAATCAGGGTAAATAAAACAATAATTAAAAAAAAAGAGGGTTCGTACAACAATGTACAGACGTCGCTGTACGAACACCATACGGATCTGCAGAGCTAAGAGATTGGGTCGTATGGATGAGTAAATATGCTGCAGATCGAATATGTTGCTGCACAATAGATTTGCTGCAGAATCAGGTTGGGTGTTAAGCGCTGGTAGAGGAAGATCGTATGGTGCTATGTGAAGGTTGCAGAATCGTTGTAACATGCACATGAAGCTGCAGACATGGGTGAACGACGTTGGAAAGAAAGGCTGCTGAGGGAAGAGATCCACGTGCAACACAGATCGTGAGGAAGGAGCCCTCGAGATTGGGTTGTACGGATGTGTAAATATGCTGCAGATCGAATAGGTTGCTGCACAATAGATCTGCTGCAGAATCAGGTTGGGTGTTAAGCGCTAGTAGAGGAGGATCATACGATGCTGTGTGAAGGCTGCAGAATTGTTGTAACAGGCACGTGAAGCTGCAAACATGGGTGAACAACGTTGGAAAGAAAGGCTACTGAGGGAAGAGATCCGCGTGAAACACAGATCGTGAGGAAGGAGCCCCCGAGAATTTGATCGACAGGCAGATTGAGCAATGGACCTGGCTAAGTGAAAGGTCGGGCAAGAGTGGCAAGAGGGTTGAGGGTGTGACGACGTGGAAAGAGCCGACAGAAGGAGTGAGGAGCGACTGCAACCAACAATTGCTAGCACAAACCGACGGTAGAGGTGAGTCAACCCGGGGAGCCGAGGGCAGAAAGGAGCAACCAAGAAAGGATGCGAGTTCACTACAGTCGTCGGGAAAAGAAACAATGGTCGCCACCTCAGAAAAAGAACAGCCATGGGCTTAAGAGGTGAGGTTGCAACCAACATATAGGTAGGCGCGGGTTTCTGTACCAGTCGCTAGTCGGTGTCAACACGTGAAGACTCAAGAGCAATCACACAAGAGAATCGTCTGCATGTTGGAGATCGAGCATACTGAGGCAGAGGTCACGAAAGAGCAACGAAATATTGGAGACAAGGGGTCTGGGAGAAAGCTGCCAGCAGGGCAGCCAAGTCAGCAACAGGGTCGAGTAAGCGTCTTGCCTAGCAGGGCATTCGGGCAGGTCCGAGCAGCGGGCAGACTGCCCAAAATTTTTCAGGCAGCGAGCAGATAACTCGGGCAACGGGCAGACTGCCCATAATTTTTCGAGCAATGGGAAGGTGCCTCGGGCAACAGGAATAAATGTTGGGCAACAGACTGAGATAGTTGGGCAACCGCCAAGACAACTTTGGACAACCCAGAAAAGGACCTGGGCAATAGTGGGAGGCTGCGGGTAGAGGTGTGGGCAATGAATCTGGGTAGCGGGCAGCAAGTCCCGGGTAGGGAACCAAGCAGCCAGTGAAAGGTCTTCAAAGCAAGGTCCGAGCGAGATGGCAGGAATAACTTCTGTGTCAGAGGGAGTAGCCAATCAGGTGGATTGGAGAGCGACCATGGTAGCAGATCGGATAGCGAAGACAAAGTTACTTCTAGAGAGTGGAAGTACCTTCCTCGCTAAGAGGGAGTGTTGGTTTTTCTAGATTCAGTCAGGTACTTCCACAAATGCTTGGTGTCTATCTTGTGGAAGTCGTCCTCGTAACTTCTTAGTAAACCTTAGGAAGTTCACTTTATGAGTCTTTTATTAAAGTGAATTTTCTTTTATTTAATTAAGTTAAATGCCTAAGTTATGGGCATTAGTAACTTAAGTGAGTGTTTGATTAAGTCATGATCGTTAGATCTAAAGTGAAGGTGAGATTAGATCAGGTCTAGGGTTTGGTTGATTTGGTCAAATCTCAATGTAATATAAGGCAGCCTAGGTGAGAGGATGAGACAGAGTGACAGTACACAAAGAGTGAGTGAGCACTCAGGTGTGCAGTGGCAGGGGCCGAGGAAAGGGTGCAAAGGGGTAGCTAGGAAGATAGCAACCAACAAGATCGAAGGACAGATCTTGGGCTAGGCTATCGGCTGATTTGAATTTCCTCAGAAGGGCCATTATCCCAAGACGGGAGCCCTAATTTTATAGCAGCAATAAAATCATCATATATCTGGTTTTCCCGTCGGGGTTTTTCCAGGGTTTTTACTCGAAATCTTGTGTGCAATGTGATTGGTTTCCGCTAATGTTTTGTTGAGTAACCTCGCTGTGCTTTAATTCAATAAATATATTTTGCTCGGAATTAACTGCCATGTGCTAGTTTCACAGGAAATCAACAAACTTGTCCACCAAGCATCTACAACAAATAAGAGAAACCAGTGTTGCAGGAAGCTCCCCCCCCGCTTCGAAGCCCCGAAGCACACTGTGAGCCAGTGTGTCCAGGAAGCTCCCCTGAAAGCGCGCTTCAAAGCAAATTTGGACGCTTCTTGGACTTTTGGAAGCTCCACGCTTCAAAGCACGCTTCAGAATTTTGAAGTGTGCTTTTAAGGGCCCTTCCATATGCTTGCTAGGATGCTTCCCAGACGTTTCCCAATGCTTATGAGGTTCGGTATGTTTTGCAGATTCAAATTGGCCAATCATTTGGGAGGTGTATGAGCAAATGGATAGCATGCTAGGGTAGATTAAAGACATTGTTGAGCCTAGAGATGTCAACCTCTATAATCATATTCGTGTAGAGGTGGAAAAACAGTGGGAAATGCTAAATATTCCACTACATGCCTTAGCATTTTTGCTAACACCTAAATACTATCATGTATCATGGCTTTCATCACCAACACCTAGTGGTGGGTCCAAGATGATTCTCCTTTTTCATTACTTTATATGTCATAGTCTATCGATGATAGATTCATAGTATTTAGCAACTAGCTCAGTTTAAACTTTAAACTTTATTGTTTTGGACCTTTCGGTTTTCATACTTCAGTGTAGATGGCCTATTTTGTAAACATAACTATTTGGTCATGACCCATGTTATTGTTGACAATTGTTGGATATCTGATTTCATTTCATAAGTATATGGTCTACTTTCTATTATATCAATATGGCTTAAACATTTGTTTGTTGGTTTGTAAGTTTGTAATTTCTAGAATCTAGATGGTTGATGCTTGAATGATTAATCATTGATGTACTATGGATGCCATTTCTATCTATATTGATGTACAAATATGCATGTATATTTTGCAGCTAATTTGTCTTTCTGCATGTTTTTTGAATATAAACACAATATATATATATATATATATATATGATGACAGACGTTTCCGGGACGCTTCGCTTCCCAGGATTTTTGGAAAATGACGCTTCCCACACCCCCGCTTTCTAAAACACTCTCACTTCGTGCAACACTGAGAGAAACACAAGAAAAGACATTGAAAGTTGAAACAAAGTAAGAAGAGACATTGAAATTTGAAATATAATGAAGCTTACTTGACATTTTGGTCTTCCTGTCCTGAATAGCATGTCAAAACCAAATGTTCCACCAACCATCCTATATATTTCCATTTCCTTAGAAATCTCTGCATGTTCTTGCAGACTTGGCACCATTCTCTAAACACATGTGAGGAATTCATCCATAACCTCAACATCAAATCTAAAACAACATGAGTAAGAGAACGCGGGGTTGATGTAGATCCCTGTAGCATGAATGGGGTGATGGAGTGTATTGTTCTATCGGTCATCAATTGCTCTCCATATCAATAGTCATTTCTCAAATCCATCATCCCCCTTGTCCTGATAATAGGCACCGATGGATTCTTTGTCCTTATCCATCGCCTCATACAAGTAGTCCATTGTGAGCTTGTCTCCATCAACCAACCGAAGAACCTTTACCAAAGGTTCGCTAATGGCACTCACCTCTTGCACTTCTGCTCAAAAGATCTCTTGGTATGACACTAGCCTGCATATGGCCTCTCCCTCCTGTTTATGGCTAAATGATAAAGCGTGCCACTCATCTGAAAGGACATTCTCTTCACCTCCCAGATGCAAATGTGTTGAACCTACACAGAATAGATCTAGCTAAACAATAATACACACATTTGCAGATATAATTGGAGAAAGAAGAAGGAGAGAAAAAATGAAAGAATTCTCATTAACCGTTATGAATAATGAATAATTTACACGTGATATACTCTGTATAACTCAATGAGTGCGCACTGGAGGAGAACCAATGCGCCATAGTGGTGGTCTAGAGTGATCTGGACACACACCAACAATTACGGGAGTGAACTGCCACCTAGTCTAGTCTCTCAGGCAGTTACGGGAGTGAACTTCCACCTAGTCTAGTCTCTCAGGCAGTTACGGGAGTGAACTGCCACCTAGTCTAGTCTCTCAGGCAGTTATGGGAGTGAACTGCCACCTAGTTGAGTTAACTAGTCAACTAGTCTTCAGTTAACTGACTGAACAGAGAGTAGTGAGGAGTTAACTCAGGGAATCAAGGCTAATGCGCCAGTTTGGTGATGATTCCAAGGCAAGGTCGAATTAGCATGGTGATGATCCCAATGTTGCATGGTGATAAAACCAATGCAACATCTAAACTCAACTCAACTAGTCAAACTGAAGTTTCAACTGAAAGAGAATAATCTCCCGGTGGAATATTCTCGCCTAAAATATAGGAGACTGGATAATGACTAATTATGACTAGTAAACAAGGAAAAACCTTAGGAAAAAGAAATCCTAGGTGTGTGAAGTAACTCCAACACCCCCCGTGAACATAACTATGGTGGAAATAAAGAATGGGTCCCGGCAACGAGGCCATGTTAGGTACCCAAATGCAAAAGATACACTGAAAATAAAGTGAGGAAAGAGGGAAAACCTCATGGGAACCCCCCCCCGCCCCCCCCCCTCAAGGTACAATGTATGTAAAAAGAAGAACTACAGTTGCTAGGCAATTGTGTCCTTCACTCCAAGACGACTTCGCAGAGAATGGAACTTTTTCTCAGTGAAGGTCTTGGTGAAGATGTCTGCTGTCTGTTCTTTTGAAGGACAAAACTGTATGTCGATGATCCCCTCGTGTACTAAGTCCCGGATGTAGTGCATGTGGATCTCGATGTGCTTCGTCCACTGCCTCTGAACTGGATCTCTGCAAAACTTCAGAGTGCTTTGGTTGTCACACCAGATGACGATCGACCGATGAAATTGAATGCCCAACTCAGTGACAAAATGTTGTAGCCACATAGCCTGAATGGTTATGTTAACTACCCCTCTATACTCTGCCTCGACTGAAGATAGAGCAATGGCAACTTGCTTCTTGCTCGACCAATAGATAGGCCCGAAACCAAGACTGGGTGAGTAACCAGATGTGGACTTGTGATCAGTGTTATCACCAGCCCAGTTGGAATCAGTAAACCCGATGAGATCTAATTTAGAGTTTGTTGCATAATGAATCCCAAAGGTGATGGTGCCCTGTACGTATCAAAGGATATGCTTTGCAACTTTCCAATGTAGCTCATGCGTCTCCTGCATGAACCTAGAAACTGCGCCAACTGCATATGAGAGGTCTGGTCTGGAGTGTGTGAGATACAACAAGCTCCCCACTAGTTGTTTGTATAGTGTGCTGTCAACCAATGGAGTCTCCCCTCCATCCTCATGTTTGACTCCTGATAGGAAAGGAGTCGGAGCAGACTTGCAGTCTGTCATGTGAAATCTCTCAAGGAGATCTCGTGCATACTTGGCCTGAGACAGTTTAATGCCTGATGAATCCTGACTGATCTCAAGTCCAAGGAAGAAGTGTAGTGGACCCATGTCCGTCATCAAAAACCTGTCATGTAGAATCCTCTTGACTGCAGCAATCGCTGAAGTCGAGCAACCGGTGATCAACAAATCATCAACGTACAGAACTAAAAGTAGAAGTGAATCAGCCGTCCTGAGCATGTAGACATTCGGGTCTGATTTACAACGTACAAAGTTTTGTGACAACAGGTAGGAGTCCATCTTGGCATACCATGCCCTCGGAGCCTGCTTGAGGCCATAAAGGGACTTCTTCAGTCGACATACCAAAGATGAGTCTTGCATAAATCCCTGGGGCTGCTCCATGTAGATCTCCTCAGAGAGATCATTGTGAAGAAATGCATTCTTCACGTCCATCTGATGGACTTCCCATCCTTTGGCCGCAGCAATGGCAAGTGCCTTTGGCAAGTGCCAATCGTATGGAATCCATCTTTGCCACTAGAGCAAAGGTCTCATCATAGTCAATACCATGAACCTGCTGAAAGCCTTTAGCGACAAGCCTGGCTTTGTATCTGCTAATCTGTTCATCTGCTGCGCTCTTGGTCCTGTAGACCCATCTGCATCTGACAAGTTTCCTCCCAGAAGGAAGGGGAACCAGATCCCAAGTCTGGTTCTCGAGGAGGGAGTTGTACTCCTCCTGCATGGCGGATTACCAAAAGGGATTTCCAACAGCCTTGCCATAAGACTGTGGATCTGAAGATTGAACCAAGAAAAGATGCCTGGAAGGCAATGGTTTAGTGGCAATGAGTGCAACAGGAGGCTCCTCGAAATCAGATCGAGTCCTCCTAGTATCGGCTGGATCACCAACGAGATCCCCTGCATCCTGAAGAGTAGTCTGTGCCCACTTGGGCCTCTTTTCTGGCTCTGCAACTGCATCTGGATGCTCTGACTCTGTATCTGACTGTACTGACTCAGAATCTGAATCATCTGAGTCCTCTGAATCAAAACTCTCGTCTGAAGAAGAGTCGGCATGTGCATGCTCATCATCTCGGACAGGTGGAAGAGTGAAGGTGTCTGCATGCGACTGCTAAGGTACATGCGAGACACTTTCCTCGAATTGGAAACTACGCTCAATGATGAGCCGGTTCGAGGAAATATCAATAAGCTGATATCCCTTCACACCGTCGCGGTATCCAACAAAAATGCACTCAGTGCTCTGTGGATCAAGTGCCTTCCTCTTTTCAGAGGGAATCCGGGCCCATGCACGTGAACCGAAAATGCAAAAGTGGGTCACTTCCGGTTTGAGGCTGCTCCAAGTCTCATGGGGGGTCTTATCCTTGACAGAGCTATGGGGATATTTGTTTTGGATGTATGTTGCACAGTTAAGTGCTTCGTGTTAAAATAAGGTAACTGCAAAGTGTATTCTTATTATTATTTGATATATTATTCATTGGATCAATCCCCATTGTGGATTGATCATGTCGGCTATTGTAAAAGGACCAAATCCCCTTTTGCGGATTGGCCATAATGTAATTGTAAAAGGCAAAAGAAGAAGTTGTCCCCAGAATATATCAAGAGGCCCCAAAATATAATAAAGGTGGTTATAACCACCCAGTTGGAGAAGTCGGCCCTGCCAGTGAAGAGACACTTCACATGTGCCAGTCTTATATAAATAAGGAGGCTAGCGCCTCACTTAGACACACAACTCACTTGCTCATTGAGAGACAAGTTTCAGAACTGCAGTTAGAGAAGGAGAGAGAGTGGCGCATCTTTGGGAGAGGA